>JAWZYT010004958.1:0-48953 GCA_034508575.1 Petrolisthes manimaculis | reverse complement strand
ACAAGATCAATGGATTGGCTTTCCCGGACCTAACAATGTGCGACAGGCGAAGGTGGGGGAGGGGAGAACACACACACACACACACACACACACACACACACACACACACACACACAGCATGAATGGGGGGGAGAGTTATTAAGTGAAGATTAAATTGACGTGAAGTAAAGAGAGAGCTATGCAAAGGTATATACAAAGGATATTCAAACAGCAACATACCTAATGGTCCTCTCAGGTCTGTTTGGTTATACGCTTTGCTAAATAGAGTATCAGGGGGAGGGAAAGTAGAGTAAAGAAGAAGGCTCGTCCTCATCCACCATGCACCACTTCCTCGACCCCAAGCTGATAGGAAAACATAAGATGCCATGACGTACAATTGCCAGCACTTGTAAGTTAACTGGTACAGGAAAAGGGGACTGACAATGCTGAGTGTACTAGTTATAAGTGCTGGCAACTGTAATCAACAATGGAAACATAATTAGGAGTAAGGAGTAAAGAGGAAACAGAAATAATATGCAGAAGAGAAGGGATAAACGAGAAGAGGGGATGAAAGAAGGATATAAAAGGGGGAAGGAAGGAGACGAGAAAGAAAACCACGAGAATTAATATGGAAGGAGAGGAATGGAAATGGGAAAATGAAATGGAAAAGGATGAAACAGGAAGATGAGTGAGGTGAGGGAAAAGCGTGAGAGAGAATTGAAAATGAGGGGAAACGGAGGGAGGACGAAGGAAAGAGGAGAGGAGAAGAGAAGCATATCAAAGGAGGAAGAAAGGAAAGAGGAGAGACGTAGTATATAACAAGAAATGAAGGAAGGAGGTTGAGAGGGGAGAGAAAGTGATACGAGGAGAGATGACACAAGGGGAAAGGGGAAACTAAAAGGAAAATAAATAAATATAACTTGAAAGGGAAACGAGAGAGAGAGAGAGAGAGAGAGAGAGAGAGAGAGAGAGAGAGAGAGAGAGAGGAGAGAGAGCTGAGGGTGAATATGGGGGTCGAATTGATTTATGCTTTCCCTCGCGTCACTACCACCGACATCCAACCTTCAATTCTGCCATCCATCAGCCACTACCACCGTCATCCAACTACTACTACTACTACTACTACTACTACTACTACTACTACTACTACCACCACCACTAATAATAAAAATAATAATAATAATAATAATAACAATAATAATAATAATAATAATAATAATAATAATAATAATAATAATAATAAAAATAATAATAATAATAATAATAATAAATAATAATAATAATAATAATAATATAATAATAATACTGTACATCACTATCCTAAGAAATGATAAAAATGAATATGTAACTTAGTAAACACACTTCTTTAGGCCCATATTCCTAGGCAGAACCAAAGGGCTATAAATTTATAATGCCACCGAGAGTATAGCAGTCCATAAGGGTGGTATTTATTAATAACAAACAGGATTATAGGCCTTATGAGATGACTACTATCGAATGCCACACACCCGATGCATGGCAGTCTCTCCACCCGATGGTCGTGTGTTTTGTGGAATGTGTCTCGAAAAATCCTTCTCAAACGACTAGAAATGTTGGATTGAAACTGACGGTAACTCCTGTCAAACGTGGGGAAAGAAACATGTCCAGTCTTTCTCTCTCTCTCTCTCTCTCTCTCTCTCTCTCTCTCTCTCAAATATACACATGGTCCACACATGTCATATATACACGTATACACATACACATACGTGTCTCTCTCTCTCTCTCTCTTTCTATCTCTCTCTCTCTCTCTCTCACACACACACACGCTTACTTTATGGTCGTCAATCCGATCACGCGTCAGTATTTTATCATGTGTCAGTACCGTGGAGGCACACCCTGATACTCTGGCGGGGTCCAGGGGGGGGGGGAGGGGAGGGGAGGGAGGAAAGGATGGGAAATGTGGAAAATGAGTACGAAAGGATGAAAGGGATGAGACGTATACAGGAAAACTTATTTGAAGAAGTGGAGACGAGTGAGGGACGATAGGAATGCATGGATAGATGAAAGGGATGACGTGCACCAGTAATATAGGAAGGAAGGAAGGAGAGAGGGAAGATGGATAAAAGGCATGATGTGATGAAAGAGGAGAAAGGGAAGATGCATGGATGATGTGATGACAAAGGAGAGAGGGAAGATGTGTATACCGTATGAAAGGGGGGAGCTAGAGGGAAGGAAAAGGTAAACAAGGGTGGAAAGGGTGAAAAGATTTAAGCAGAATTAAGGTGGGAATGATAAATGAACAGGGAAGGAAGATAAATGATAGGGATGGAAAATTATATAGAAAATAGTGGCTACGTAGAATTGAGGGTATATTGAGGATGATAAGAGAAAAATGGAGAGAAAGGGAGGGACTGAATTTTGAAAGATGCCTAAGAGAATTTTTTGCAGAAATTGAGGATGAAAATATGAAACAGAAATTGAAAACTGAAAAAATAAAGAATTAAAAAGAGATATAAGAAAGGGATGTGGCGATAGGAAAAAGTGAGACTGATGGATGGATGGTGGTTAGTATCGGGGTAGAACGAGATGGACATTGGCTAAAGAATAATGAGGAAAAAATGTAAAGTTTAATATGGGGAATAGAGGGGAGTGACAGTAATAAGAGAAGGTTGCAATGAATGTATGACGTACCGACAAACGTTCTATATTCATTGTTAAGGTGGAACTACAGGAAAAAACGTTTTAGATGCGCTATGGAGGCAAAGAAAAACAAAAACTTCTATGATTATGCACAGTGATAATAAATGACAAAGTACCCTCTCTTAATCAGGCGAGGACACTATATGCTTGAATAATTCCTGGTTCGTCAAGGCACAAACACACAGAAATGCATGGCTCAACCCACACAGCGTCGTAAGTAATCTGGTTAAATGGAGATAGAGCCGTTTCGGTCATGTTTGGGATAGGAGAAGGAGGGAGGGAGGGAGAAGGGTAAGCATGGAAGGGGTAGGAGAAGGAGGGAGGGAGGGAGGAGAAGGAGGTAGGGAGGGAGGGAAAGCAGGGAAGGGATAGGAGAAGGAGGGAGGGAGGGAGGGAGGGAAAGCAGGGAAGGGGTAGGAGAAGGAGGTAGGGAGGGAGGGTATAGCAGGGTGGGGGTAGGAGAAGGCTGGGGAGCGAGGGGTAAGTAAGCATGCAGGGCCGAAACTGTTGCATCTCCATTAAACTAGTATATGCCATAATTTGGGTTTAACTACACACTAAATTCACGGCGCTGTGAATCAAAACCACACACAGAAATGCCTTTGTAGAGAGTATGAGTGTGGAGGTGAGAGAATGAATGAGTGAGTGGATGAAATAGTGTGTGAATGAGAGAAAGAGTGAATGAATGAATGAGTAAGAAAATGAATGAGTGAGTGAGTGAGAGAATGATTAAATAAGTGAATGAGTGAGTGAGTGAGAGAATGAGTACAACCAATGAATGCGTATGTGAGTTGTTCTTACTATGGTTGTAGTCGAAATGTAATGCGTTTGGTTATTATTATTATTGTTGGTGTTGTAAGTGGTGGCGGTGGTGGTATCCATTAACATATAATTACATGAGAAACTGTCAAAGCACAACATACAAACACACGCATCAAACGCCATCACTGTTGATAGTAATTAATACCTATCCCATCCCTCCCAGAGTTGAGTCAGTACACCAAATTAGAACAACAACAACAACAACAACAACAACAACAATAACAACAACAATAACAATAACAACAGCATACCATTATTAACTCACAAAATGCTAAGATAGACTGACAAGATGCATCCTGGCCTTGGTAATTACGATGGCTTGATTGACTGATACGATTTCTTGATTTACTGATACGATGGCTTGATTTACTGATACGATGGCTTGATTGACTGATACGATGGCTTGATTGACTGATACGATGGCTTGATTTACTGATACGATGGGTTGATTGACTGATACGATGGCTTGATTTACTGATACGATGGCTTGATTGACTGATACGATGGCTTGATTGACTGATACGATGCCTTGCTTTACTGATACGATGTCTCCCTTTATAGTAATCGTTTATCTCTTAAATTGTTTGTGTTGCATGATAGTCCTGCTTTCTAATACGAGCAACAATGATACAGACAACAAGAGGTTCTCAAACATAACTGGCCTGTTGGTCTCTCTCTCTCTCTCTCTCTCTCTCTCTCTCTCTCTCTCTCTGTATGTGTGTGTGTGTAGAGTTGTTTGGAAGCTTGGAGAGTTGTGTTTTGGAACTCCTCGTATCACAATATACCTCGCTGTGGAGTGGTCTCAGCTGGCCTTCCTCTGATTCCCCTTCCCATACCATTGTTTACAGTGTCGACCTCAGTTCAATTTGACACTCCTCCTCTCCTCGTCTGCCTCTTCCTCCTCGTCCTCGTCCTCCTCCTTCTCATCCTCTTCCTCCTAATCCTCATCCTTTTCCTCCTTCTCCTCCTCCTCCTCCTCCTCCCTGCCCTCTTTATCCTCTTACTTACCCTTGCTCTTACTTCTCTTAGTACAGTTTCACCCTCCTCCTCCTCCTCTTCCTCCTCTCGTTCTCCCGACCCTATCTAATCCCTAACTTATCATTCCCTCCCATGGAGCTAGAATAGGAGGAGACGACCCGCGGTCAGAAAAGTGAGGTCAGGCCAGCCATATTGGTATTGGCAAGAAGCTCGCCAGCCGCTCCTTATTTATTAATCTGGCCATGACTTATGTCACCCAAAAGGTGATTAATTCCTACACTCTGCAGACAATGAAATATATTGTCACTAAACAGTTTGGGTGAACACTACCACTATCTTCAGTGGTCAGGACAGAGTGAAGAAATAACATATTATACAGTAAAGCAATTCATTTTTATGCAGTTATCAAAGTATGTCATGTGTATGTCTATGCGTGTGTGTGTGTGTGCGTGTGCTTGTGTGTGTGTGTGTGTGTGTGTGTGTGTGTGTGTGTGTGTGTGTGTGTGTGTGCGTGTGCTTGTGTATGTGTGTGTACAATCTGGGTGTGGTAAAATATGTTTACGTGTGAGGGAGGGTCACCAAACAAATTAATAAACTGTGTTTGTGTGTTACTTAGGGAGGGACCGATTTATGAATTAGGAAGTTCATTAAGGGATTACGTTTGTGAGACCCATCACTAACCCATCACTAAGGTTGAAAATGTCATGGTTTTGAATATACAACAATAATTCAGTTATTTTTCTTTTTCCGACTTCATGACATATACAGTATAAGAGTTGGCTTCCTTCCCAGTGTAACTGTAATTGGCATTACATGCATCATTAAATATTGCATTATTCATTTTGCCTCGCTAGTTAGGATGATCGGTTACTTGGTCATGCCTATTATTCCAAGGAAATGCATACCATTGGATTCTGTTCCAATTTTAAGTGTGTCAAGCAAGTGTGTTAGAAGTATTAAAAATAATGTTTCTCTTTAGGTAATCAATGACTCTGTTGTGAAAAGTAGGATATTATCTGATTCTGTTAATGAAGAGCCAGAGGAATACATGTATATTCCAAGTCAGTCTCACCTCTCAAAGTGTACAAATAAGATAGTTTTAAATATAGCAGGATTTGATATATATATAAGTTAATGAAGTCCTTGTATTGTGAACCATACATTGTTGCCCTAAACTCAGACAAGACTGATAAACATATTCTTTCCTTGGTAAAACTTAAAGACAGAGTAAACTTGGTGTATCCATCTGATGATGTAATTGATATATGTATACATCAGAAAAACTGTTTAGGGAAAGAGGATCCAGCACCACTTTGGATAGGGTAGATTGTAGCAAAATAATAATATCAGTGTTAATATATTATGCCCACAAATACATATTTTCTACTTTAGCTGGCCACATGTACGTCAGAAAATCACTTGCATTAGTTAATTAAGGCAGTTGCTGAATCATATTTGCAGGTGAAATATGTATATAAGGCCAAACAAATTACTAAGAAGTTGGCATCCAAAGTGAAAGTAAAGAGTTGACAAATATATACAAAACTTATACATTTCAGTGGCCAATTTGGTATAGAGTGATAGGTCAGTAATTTATACCTTTCTATTTATATTATTGAAAGATGTGTGAATTGTATGTTATTAATTAAAGAATACGAAATACATGTCATACCGTAATTAAAAATGAATAAACACCGTGAGGAATATGGGTAAACCGTATGGGTACTATGAGTGGTCAGCCTTTCTTGCCAATACTAGGCGTTGGCTTCTGAGGACCTGACTGGCTTCACTCCACTGAGACCCAAATGAACGCGCGGGCCGCCTCCTCCTATTCTAACTCCATGTTCCCTCCTCTCAACTCCTCCCTTCCTCATCTGCTCTCCTAAAGTCTCTCCTCTCAATCTCGTCCTTCCCCTTCCTCATTCGTCCTACATTATTATTTTTGTTTCTACTTCGCTTCTCACATTAGTTATAAAACCATTTCTCTCCCTATCTCTGATTTCCCTATTTCTCAATTTATCCTCTCTCCTTTTCTCCCACTTCTCTTCCCATCTCTCCTAAACAAATATTTCTTTTCCCCATGTTTTCCTTCCTACTTTTACTCACTCAAATAATTCTTCTTTTTCTAAGTTTCCCTTCCCACCTTCCCCCCTTATGTCTAATCCTGCTTTTCCTCTTTTAACCTTCCCCTTCCTCCCACTCACTATACCTCCAGTCCCCCACACAACTCCCCCTCCCTGCTTCTCATCTCTAAGCCTCATTTCTGCCACTCATTATACCTCCCTCCCCCTCAACTCCCACTCCCTGCTTCTCCTTTCTAAGCCTCCCTCCTCCCACTCACTATACCTCTCTCCCCCTCAACTCCCACTCCTTGCTTCTCCTTTCTAAGCCTCCCTCCTCCCATACTCACTCTACCCTCCTCCCTTCTTCCTCTACTACACCAACTGTTCAAAGCGAGTAGGTGTATTAAAGATTCAACCTGCCCCTTCGTAGCAATGTCACTGATGCCCCGACCTTAGTGTGTCTTCATTCTCTCTCTCTCTCTCTCTCTCTCTCTCTCTCTCTCTCTCTCGTGGCATGAACGGATGTAGTGGTGGTAATTTCTGTGGCTACTGTTGTGAGTGTTGTGGATGTAGTTATAAATGTTGTAGTGTAGATGTGTTGTAAATGTTATAGTTCTTGTGTGTACTTCAGGTGTTGACAGATAAATATTTGCAGGGTTATTTATGCGCATGTCTGTACCCTACAATTACGACATTTGTTTCATAAATCATCATCATCATCAATCATCATCAATCATCATCATCATCAATCATCAATCATCAATCAATGTATATTAAAAATTGCAACCTTTTCAAACTTTCAAAAACGCCCATTTTTTCAATCCGATGGCGGCGGCGGCGGGGCGGCGGTGGTGGCGGGTCGGCGACGAATAAAAAAATAAAAATAAAATAAAATGCAATAATAATAATAATAATAATAAAAGATAATTATTACAACAAAAAAATAATTAATAAAAAAAAATATTAAAAAAAAAATATTATTAAAAAAACAATTAAAAAAAACTAATTATTAAAAAACGGCGGCAGCGGCGGCGGCGGCAGGGCGACGGCGGGGCGGTGGCTGGTTGGCGGTGGCGGCGGGGCGGCGACGGGTTGGCGGCGGCGGCGGGGCGGCGGCGGCGGGGCGGCGGCGGCGGGGCGGCGGCGGCGGGGCGGCGGCGGCGGCGGGGCGGCGGCGTTGGCGGGGCGGCGGCGGCGGGACGGCGGCGACAACGACGAATAATAATAATAAAAAAATAATAATAATAATAATAATAAAAATTTAATTATTAGAAAAAAAAAATAATAAAAAAAAAATATATTATTAAAAAAACAATTAAAAAAACTAATTATTAAAAAACGGCGGCGGTGGGGTGGCGGCGGCGGGGCGGCGGCGGGGCGGCGACGGCGGCGGCGGCGGGGCGGCGACGGCGGCGGCAGCGGGGCGGCGGCGGCGGGGCGGCGGCGGTGGTGTGGCGGCGGCGGCAGGACGGCGGCGGCGACGACGAATAAAAAAAAATAATAAAAAAATAAATAAAAAATAATAATAATAAAAAAAAGTTAATTATTAGAAAAAAAAAATTAATAAAAAATAATAATAAAAAAATATATATATTATTAAAAAAACAATTAAAAAAACTATTTATTAAAAATCGACGGGGGATGTGGCGAGCGAAGAGAGCGGCGAGAGGGGGCCGAGCGCAGTGAGGTGCGAGCGGAGCGAGCAGCGCCGCAGGCAAAAGCACCCACGGCGTAGCCGTGGTGGGCGAAGCTCAGTGCTTGTACAAGTAAAAATGCAAAAAAAAAAAAAAGAGAAAAAAAAAATGTATGAATAAATATCATATGCATTTCCCATAATTTCCACACTAGCCACAACTCAATAACTTCTATCACAAACCAACAACAACAGATTCCAAAACTTCATACAACTGCAGTTATTTCCTTCACTGAATAATTATCACTAGTTTCCACACCCAATATACCCAAATTTCCACAACTGCCCGCCAACATTTCTACAATTATCACAACTTCAACAACTACCACCACCATCATCATCACAATATCGACAACGTTTATAACTTCCAGAACGACCACAATTCCCGAAACTACCACAATCATCACAACGACCACAAATTCCACATCGACCACCATTCCCACAACAACAGACCTCAAAGCCAGACAGACAGACAGAGCCTCAGCCCAACCAGTCAGTCATTCTCCTACACTTTCCTTCATCCACTTCCAACCTATCAATTTCCCCCTCTTCTCCTCCCTCAATCACCACCACCAATCCTACTATCTCTCTCTCTCTCTCTCTCTCTCTCTCTCTCTCTCTCTCTCTCTCTCTCTCTCTCTCTCTCTCTCTCTTTCGTTTCCTTAGCCTTTTTATTCGTCTTTATCACTTGTCTTTCCATCTCTTTTCCTCTTCTATGCACATCACTGGCGAGCCACCTAAGACAAAGGCTCACTCCAACACCCCAGTGCCGTTTTATGGTGCTGGTTAATTAAACAACAAAAACAACAACAACAACATTCTCCACCTCCCCCCCCCCCCCTTGTTTTTCTCACAACCTGTTGCCCACACCAAGAGCAGCTGGGGAGAGATGGAGTGAATGAGAAAGGAAGGCAGGAGGAAAGAGAAGAGGAGAAGGAGGAGGAGGATAGGGATGTATGGGAGGCAAAGGGACGTCGTGAATAGAAAATAAGGTAATTAGAAAGAAAGATTTGCAGGGGGATAGGAAGGTGGTAAGAAGAGGGAAGGACAGATGAGGAAAAGGATGCAAAAGGATTGTGAGTAAAGATGTAAAAGTTTGGTAAGGTCTACAGGCGATAATCTTGAAAGAGAGAGAGAGAGAGAGAGGTGTGTGTGTGAGGGCCCAGCGAGGAAGAGTAACAGCAGGGTAATGTATGATGATTTGGCCAATTTCCACGTGGGGTGTGAGAGAGAGAGGGAGATGAAAAAGAAATATACATAGCTGAGTGTATCGTATGGATGTGAGTGAGGGGTATCGTAAGACTAAGAGTTAGGGTGTATGGTATGTATGTGTGTTAGGGTGTATGGTATGTATGTGTGTTAGGGAGTATGGTATGTATGTGTGTTAGAGTGTATGGTATGTATGTGTGTTAGAGTGTATGGTATGTATGTGTGTTAGGGTGTATGGTATGTATGTGTGTTAGGGTGTATGGTATGTATGTGAGTGTTTACATTACTAAGTAGACACAAACAGATTGTACAAGGACCACAAACTATAGGATTTTTTTTTATGTCAAAGACCGCTTGTTGGGTGAACTACTGTACGCTCATCGGTTGTTTATCAATTTACTCAGGGGACTTTATATTTACCAAGCCACCAGCTGGGTGTGTCAACACTCTGTCAGTCAGTGAGGCAGGACGGGTCACAGACTACACACAGTAACACACTCCTTCTCATTCTATGGTAACTTGGTAAGACAAAACACTCAAACTTGTGTTGTTGTGTTCAAACCTCAACACTTAAAAATAATAGTGTTAATGTGAATTTAGTAACATTAGATTAGAGTTTGTTTACATTAGGACATTGTTCCCTACGTTGCATAACACGGTGTCTGCAGTAATCATTCATCTATTCTATATAGTTTAATTTCCCGTCGCTTCCATTGACTGTTAACCTCTATTCCTTTCTTTCATGTCATTTCGTCCCACCTTTTCATCTATTTTCCTTTTTGTCCCTCCTTTTGCTTTGTTTGTCTTACTCCATTCCTTTCTTCCATTCCATTTTCTTTTACCATAATAGTCTTCTGGGGGTCGAACGAACAAATGCAGATTCTTTTTAAACTTTCCTTTGGAACTCTTCTTACTTTCTTTACCACCAATGTTTTTAACTTTCTTTATCCTTTGTTCTACCTTTTTCTTCCTCCTTCCCTCATTCTCATCCCTTGAGATTCCTCCTCTCTCTTTTTCTCTCTCTCTTTCTTTCTCTATCTTTCTCTCTTTCTCTCTCTTTCTCTCTCTCTCTCTCTCTCTCTCTCTCTCTCTCTCTCTCTATCTATCTCTCTCTCTCTCTCTCTCTCTCTCTCTCTCTCTCTCTCTCTCTCTCTCTCTCTCTCTCTCTCTCTCTCTCTCTCTTCTGTTCCATCACCCTTTATCAAGCCATACACATTAAACAAAAAAAAAATACAGCCGAGCAAAAATGAATTATCAGTTACTAAAAATGTCAGCGCAAACATCAAAGCCAATATCAATGGCATTTATTTACTACCTGACAAATATTGCAAGCAGAATATCGGAAAAAGTGTCGTGTAATGGAGAGGTGGAGAGAGAGAGAGAGAGAGAGAGAGAGAGAGAGAGAGAGAGAGAGAGAGAGAGAGAGAGAGAGAGAGAGAGAAAAGGATGTGACGAAGTGTGGTGGCTGAAATTGGAAAGTGTAAAATGAAAATGCAGGTGACATTTAATTGATAAGACACAACCACAATCACTATAATACCACATTCTGTACCCAAGAGACTTACTACTATTACTACTACTACTACTACTACTACTACTACTACTACTACTACCACTACTACTACCACTACTACTACCACTACTAACAATACAACACCATTTACACATACATACATACATACATACATACACAACAGCACAAACCCCACCGATGAACAGGATAATGTGGTGTTGATCTTGGTCGAGTCTACATGAGTGAGTGAACTGGTGATGAATTTGAGTGTGTTGTGTCCGTAGAGTTTATAATTCTAGAGTGCTCGTTTTTCCTGAGGGGTTTCGAGCTCAAATAACGAGTAACTGGACCATAAGTGAACCCACCGATGATAATTATATATACATGTGGCACCTATATACCTGGGAATTAACCCTATAGTTTTACGTACCAAGTTATGCTGCAATTGATAATATAGTTTCAGAGTTTTGTGATAATAAATCGTGGGGAGGGAAGTACAGTCAGTAACTTGGCTCACATGGAAGGGAAATAAAAGCTGATAAGGCGAGAAAATACTACGATTCAAAAGGGAATGAAATGAAGGGATTGACTTTAGGAATGACTTGGCGGGAAAGGTAAGGTACTGTGGCTCAACTGGCAATAAACATTAGGGGAGGAAAAGACGTAAATATTGATCTTACGTAAAGGTGTCTTGGTTCACCTGGGAATAAAACTTACGATTCCCTGGAAGTATCCCAGTGGTGGCGCCAGAGAGAGAGAGAGAGAGAGAGAGAGAGAGAGAGAGAGAGAGAGAGAGAGAGAGAGAGTCGGGAGGTGTGTTTACATTACTCTCAAGTGTCTCATTATACGGTATATTCTCTTTCCCAGAAACTGTAGTAAACAAATCAGACTTTGCTTCGACGAACTTGGGTTGCATGTGATTATGTTATCTTTATTATTATTAGTAGTAGTATTTGTACTACTACTATTATTAGTAGTAGATTTTTGTCATTAATATTATATTACATATATCTAGATAAAACAAACCAGAGTATTTCCCTGTACTTGCCAGACATTTGGACACATTGTCATGGCGCCACTGGGGTTCCGGAACAACTTACGCGCGTATACAGGTGAGTCACGCACGTGGCCACGATGACTCACTGTATAGGTTAGTCATCAGTACGAGTTTAGGGTGTTCGTGGGTTCATTGTATATGTTGTCAGTTTATTGTACGGTGTGGTGTGAGTGGGAAGGGGTGCACACGGTACTCACAGGGACACACACAGAGAGAGAGTGTGTATGTGTGAATAAAAAGACACTAACATAAATAATACAAGAACATAGAAGACGGGTGGTTATGTGATCAGAAAATGAGAGTACAAGAAAAGAAAGAGGAAAATATAATAGAAAAATAGTTGAGGAGGGTGGTAATGTGTTGAAAAAAAAATGAGAACAGAAGACTCGATAATAATGATGGTTGTTTGTTATTTGGTGCTGTGGTTAAGTCCAGAGGTGAAGGTCAAAGGAAGAGATTAAGTTGAGGGTAAGGGCAGAGAGCGAGGTCAGGGCAAAGACGGACCACGAAACAAATACAGTGAGAAGAGAAAAAAGGAACGGATAAAGAAGGAGGAAGGAGAAGGAATAAACACAGTGAGTAGGAACAAAATATATGCTTTGGTAAAAAATAGAAAAAAAATAATAGAATCGATGTAAAATTCGGAACAGAACAACAATAGCAAGATTAAAACGAAATACCCCAATTAAAAGATAAAGCATTCATTATGATATACAAAAGCGCTTTACAAATGTTATGCTGAAGTGGTGTTAGCAAAAAAAAAAAAAAACATTTACATAAACATTCACATGAACGTTTTTGCTTCAGGAAGTGAGTTACATTAGGCCCACTCGACTAGGCCTATCTGTCTACCCTATCCTTATTTTACATTCAATCATTTACTCTTGAATCATTTACTCGCTATCCTTATTTTACATTCAATCATTTACTCTTCTTGTATCATTTACTCGCTACTGACCTAATTTAATTTTTGCCTTTTATTTGGTAATTCGTCACTCCAGGCCTGATGTGTTCCCCGTGACTCACCACCAACACCTCCTTCACCACAAAGGTTGGTTGGTTACATTGTGTATTCATAGGCTCACTAAACATTCACAACCTTTCCTTTTTACTCTTTAGTCGAGAACAATTGTTGGAACAGCCCTTCACATTTACCTTATTTGAAGCGTAGTAGTCGTAGTTGTCGTAGTAGTCGTAGACATCGTTATCACTGGATATAGACAGAATTAAACACTCTTGTGGTGGAAGTTCTGCAACGAAAAAAAATGAAAAATATAAAAATATGTTAGCTATTGAACTGACAAATCGAAATTCAGAGCAAACACAGACACAGACACAGACACACACACACACAGACACAGACACAGACACACGCATACACTACAAAATAATAGTCATGATAACAAAATTACACACCAAATACCAAAACTAGCATAGACATATAAGTGACAAGAAAAAAAAAACCATCTCCACTCCATCCACCACACCTTATTCGGACCCTGTGTGTGTGTGTGTGTGGAAGAGTCGATATATTGATGTGGTCTAGCTTATCTGGGTTACGGTAGGGGGAGGGAGATACTGGGTGGTGTTTTTGTTAATGTAGTGGTGATGTAGCAGAAGCAGGCAGTGGTGGTATTATTGGTATAACTGAGGAAGAGGGAAGGAGAGCGTTTTGTTATTCTTATATTGAAGTGGTAGTGGTGGTAGTGTTGGTGGTGGTGGTGGTGTGTGTAATATTGACGCTATTGATTATTTTATGCGTTGCCTGAAAATTTGTGTGTTTGTGAATTTTTGTGTGTGAATTCTTGTATGTGTGAGTGTGCTATTATATATAATGTGTGTATTAAACATAAATATTATGTACAGTATGTACAGTTGGCTCCACTCACGCGTTTCTCCCCTGGCGTTGTCACTGTTGGGCCAGTCAGAAATTCGAATCCCGATCTACAAGTTAAAGAGTTCGAAACATTCATATTTCACGTATCCGAAACACATGCCAATAAGAAAAGGGAGTGATGGATGTGTGTTACTACGTCATGCCAAGTCACCATCACACCTTATAATTTACCATATACTCATTCCTCCAAATTAGTCATGCTTATTAATCCATGACCATGTTAAGAGTCAATACTAACACACACCAACATTATAGACAGCGATAGTTCATTATATGTTTACCTTGTTTCTTGATGGCTCCTACCAAACTTTGTATGTTATAGATATGTCTTTACAACGTGAAGTTTGATAGATCTCGGTGTTAACATTACTTCGAGTAAGGTGGACACAAACAGACTGAACAAGGATAACAAATTAAAGGATGTTTATATAATGTGAAGGACCGCTTGTCGGCTGAACTATGTTTATCGGTTGTTTATCATATACCCAAGGGACCTTGAACTTACCAGGCCACCAACTGCTGAGTGGGTATGTCACCAGTACAAGGCTCACCTTCAAAACAACAACTGATGAACATAAGTGTCAGTCGTTAAGGACCAGCCTGAGACAACACTCCTCTCTTCATTCTACAGTAAGGGTTCCCATTTGTAGTGTTGAAACCGAACACATTATAATAATCAGTGTTGTTAACGTGAACTTATGAATATTACAATTCCTCTATACTGGAATATACTTCCTTACAGTGAATGATACTGCATCTTTAGTAAAATTCCATCTACTTTAATTGTGATGGAAGTTATTTCAACGGAAAATTGAGTTGTGTATATTTTCATTCTTAATTTTTTTAACTTTATATTTATTTAGCAACTGATTATGAACACGTAGAAACGTTTGGTTCCTCCACCAATTAAAATATTCGCAACGTCTCTGATTCTCTTCATGTTGTCAAAGTTCACTATGTAATGATAAATCTCTACTGTATTACCCTTGATCATATCTGTCACTAAACGCGCTATGAATGTGGTAGACTGTCTTGTACAGGTGCTTGAGCGTTATAAGTGTGTCTGTGTGTATGCAAGTGTCTGTGCGTATGATTATATGTGTGTGTCTATGTGTATGCGTGTGTCTATGTGTATGCGTGCATGTGTATATGTACGCGTGTCTATGTGTATGTGTGGTTGTGTGTGTCTATGTAGCCTGTGTCACACCACGCAGACCACCACCACCTAATTCCTTCCCCCTGCCTCCCACGTCAAGTGTTTGTTGTACATGGCAGAAAATTCAATCTCTGACGCCACCACCTACATAACATATTGAGTTTTCCTTGAGACGAGGAGGAGGAGGAGGATGGTGGTGGAGGAGGAGGAGGAGGAGGAGGAGGAGAAGGAGGAGAAGGAGAAGGAGGAGAAGGAGGAGGAGGAGGAGGAGGAGGAGGAGGATGGGGGAAGGAAATGGTGGAGCGAGAGGGGAAAGAGAAGATGAAAGAGATGGATAAGAGAGTTGTGGTGATAGTGGTAGAGATGAAAACGTTGACAGAGGTTCGGTAAATGGAAGATTGAGGATGAAAGAAGACATCCCTAGGCCTAGAAGACCCTGTAGGACGAGGTTTGGTTAAGAGAGAGTGAGTGGAAGGTTGGGACTGAAGCCAGGAAATCCTTACAACCACACTTGTTCATACTATATCCTGCTTCTCTGAGTTGATGATTTAACTGAAAAGAAGAACGAAGACTACGATAGGCCAGAAAGACCTTGTAACTCACGAGGAATGGAGGCACAGAAGAAGGACAACAAATACAAAGAAAAAAATGAAAGGAAGGACAGATAAAAAGAGGAAATGGATTGGCTCAGCTTTTAAGGGGCCATCAAATCCTTAAATTATTGAAGAAGAAAATGTAAACGGGTCTCGGCAAGAGAAAATAATTATAGGTTTTCGGTATCTAATTAAATATGGATAAATACTCAATAATGATCATATACAATACTATTATCCTTAACTGTATATATTTCAGAAAGAGGTGCCAGGTGAAGTGAGGCAGGTGAGGTGAGGTGAGGGAGGGAGGCAGCATGGCAACGACCACAGGCAACAACAACAACAACAATATCAACACCCCTAGTAAGTCAGCATGGCAGAGTCAGCTGATTAGCCCAAGTCAGCGTCTGTCCTCTTTGCTGTTATCCTGTCGCCTGGCTGACCTCACCATCACTTTCCCCAACACCGACCGACAACTCAAGGTACTTACTTTACTTTTTATTCTTTACTCTTATTTACTCTACTCCACTTTACTTTCTATTCTTTACTCTTATTTACTCTACTCCACTTTACTTTCTATTCTTTACTCTACTCTACTCTACTTTACCTTCTCTTTCACCATCACACCTTACTTTAGCCTCATTTAACAGAACTTACTTTACATTCTCTTTCACCATCATGCCTAACTTTCGCCACATTTATCAGACTTTATTAATTTAACCTTTGCTTTCACAATCACGCATCACTTTCACCATACATACTCCACTTTCACCATCACTGATATCATTAGGTAGGACAGTGATACTATGAGGTATGGTGATGCTTGAGCCTGCAGTGAAGCCAAGTGTAGTGAGCTGTGATGATATGTGTTGACGTTATAATGAATTGTGATGTGTGAGGATGTGAGTAAGAAGGAAGATTGTGTACAGTCAGTAATATATGGCCCCTACAAATGTAAAGATGTGAAGGTGATTTGCAGTGACCTTTTAAGATAAGCATGAGGATGTTTGGAGATATAATAATCTACTTTATTATATGAAATGTAATAACGATAAGATATATATATATATATATATATATATATATATATATATATATATATATATATATATATATATATATATATATTGATGTGTGGGAATGTGGGTGAAGCATAATAATATCTTAGATAGATTGATATGTATGTATATGGTGAGATTTGAAAATGTGGAGAGACATTATGATGATGTGTAAGGATGTGTGTGAGTGATGGATATATTGATGTGTATATATGGTGAGATATGATGATGTGGAGTGACGTTATAATGATGTGTAAGGATGTGTGTGAGAGAAGGATGGATGGTTGTAGAGTCAGTTGTGTATGGCTCCTTCAGCTTTAACAGAGACGGATCATACACTCGGAAACTCACTAATGAGTCAGCTGAACGGAAGGAAACTTGTACGCTATGGGTATGGCGGGAACATCGGCGAGGAATGGCGGGAACATGGAGGGGGAAGGCGGGAACGGGGAGGAGGGTCGGGAAAGCGGGAACATAGGCGGGAAGGGGGAGGGGGAAGGCGGGAACACGGGGCTGGGGAGGGGGAGACGGGAACACTGGGGGGAAGGGGGTAGGCGGAATAATTGAGGAGGGGTACCATAGTTAAGGAGAAGGAAGAAGGGAGTGGGGGACGTGTAGGTAGATGGATGAATGGAAGGAAGGGATAGGAAATAATGAAAGAGAGGAAAAGATTGATCAACGGGAAGGATAGAAAATGGAGGGGAGAGAAAAGACGGAAAGAGGATGAGCAGAAGGGAGAGCGTGAAGGTAAAGTGAGGGAAGGAAACGTGAAGGGCAAAGGAAGGAAGGAAGGAATGAGGGAGGGAACACGAAGTAAATAAGAACGGAAGAGAAAAGGCAATGATAAAGGAGAGAGAGGGAAGTGAAGAAACAGAAAGGAAAGAAAATATATTGGAAGGGTGAAAGGAAGAAATAGAGGGGAGGGGGAATGCGAAAGAAGGGGAAAGAAAATGTATTGGAAGGGTGAAAGGAATAAATAGAGGGAAGGGGGCAGGCGAAAGAAGGGGAAAGAAAATGTATTGGAAGGGTGGAAGGAAGAAATAGAGGGAAGGGGGCAGGCGAAAGAAGGGAAAAGAAAATGTATTGGAAGGGTGGAAGGAAGAAATAGAGGGAAGGGGGCAGGCGAAAGAAGGAAGGAAATATGAATAGCAAAGAGGAGGAGAAAGAGAAGTGAAGAGAAACATAATACAATGCAAAAGGGAGAGGAAGGGACAAAGCGTATAATATAATAAACAAGGGTAAAGAAAGGAGGGGAGAACACCACTGTACAGTTCAGTATATTAATTAATGGAAGGTAGAGAGAAGAAACAAGAAGATATAGAATAGAAGAAAGGAGGCGAAGAACAATTAAAAATAAAACAAGAGAGATGAAAGGAAATGAAATGAAAGAAAAAACACAACGACACGTTAACGAAAGGCATAGACAAAAAAACAAAACAAAAGGGAAAGAAGAAAGAGTAACACCAGCGAAAGAAAGAAGATAAAGAGTAACAAGAAGAAATAAGTACAGTTGCGTGTGACGAGCTCTTAATGACGTCACAGGTAACTTCCCGTGACTCACACCAGGGGGCTAACAGAGGAGTGGAGGAGGGGAGGAGGGACACACACGAGGAAGGAAGAGTGAGAGAAGGGAGGAGGATTTATGAGGAAAGGGTGAAGGGTGAGAGGATATATATACGGGGAAGAGAGTGCGAAGGGTGAGAGGGGAAGAAGGGTGAAAGGGGAAGGATGGGGTGTATAAGGGGAGAAAGAAGATGCGAAGGAGAGGAAGGAAAGAAGACACGAAGAAGGAGGAGTGAAATGTGTGAGAGAAAAGAAGGGTGGAAGTGAGGGAAGACAGAAGGGAAGGAGAGATGGAGGAGGAAATGAGTAACAAGGGGTGAAAGAGGTGTGTGTGACATATTTGGAAGAGGGAGGGGGGAGGGGGAGGGGACAACCTCTCGTTTCTCCAATAAAGTGAGTATTGTTATTATAGAATGTTATTGGCGCGTTCGAAAATCCACTTTAATTAAACGTGTATCTCTCTCTATGGGAGGTAAACATCTTGGAGTTCCTTACCGACACACCATATATACTCAGATTTGTTTTAGGGTTAAGGGGAGGGTACAGTTTGGGCATTTTTGGAGGTATTGATTCCTCCAAATTATTCCCAGCAACAGTCCACCTTAAGTTTTGTTCATTTGGTCCTGTTTCCTGGCATATTTTGGAGGAATCAAGGCACTATAATGTACCAAAAGTATACTCTCCCCTTAATGACCACGATAACAACATAACACTTGGGATTCACGTAGAGATCAGCCATATAGTTTACGAACAATAAAACATTAATAAGAGTATAATATTGTATACTTCCACATTATAACGAAGAAAAGGAGTAAATATATTATAACCAAGGCCGTATGAGTAATGCATATATAAAATCATAGTTTTGAAATAAGTGAAACATCCGTAAATACATGTTTCATCATTACCAACAAGTATTACAATAATAATTCACAAGTGTGAAGCAGAACAGGTAGAAATAATATATACAGAATGCAGACTATGAATAACGAGGGAGACGGAAGAGGAGAAATGAGGGGAGAAATGAGAGGAGAAATGAGGGTAGAGATTGAAGGACTGATTGCCGACGAGAACCCCACGACAGAGGAATGAGGTGATGGCAGGGGGGGGGAGGGGGTGGAGGGAAGGAGGAGGAATGAAAATGGAGGGTAGAGGTGATGGTAAGGGGGGAAGGGAGATGAGAAGGAAATGTGTTTGTACGTGAAGGAAGTGTGTTTATACGTGAGGGAAGTGTGTGTACGTGAGGGAAGTGTGTGTACGTGAGGGAAGTGTGTGTACGTGAGGGAAGTGTGTGTACGGTACTTTATTGTTCGTTATCATCATACAGACAATGCACTGAGGACCTAACAACACACACTCGTTAACCAGGCACACATTACGCTCCCAACAACGGTCATCAAATTATCCTTACTGACAATAAACCCTCATACGCACTGTTGACTCACGCATGCACCATATTAACATTCTCGTATAAGAATAATATGCTCATTTTTTCAACAAGCAACATACTAAAGTTCTTATACTATTCGATGCAACATAACGTAATATACACATACTAAAGAGTGAATTAATGGGGTATGGGAGTAGTGGACAGGCTTGGGGGGGGGGACTGGAGGGGTGCGGGAATAGGGGGACAGGCTTGGGGTTGGTAGGAAGCATGTCCCTCTATTCCTACACCCCCCTAACCCCCTCGCCAAAAAAATCGAAATAATGAATGCTATGAATTGATTGATATGTGTATTACGAGAACGAGAGAGGATTCCTGATATTAAGTACATAATGTTCAGGTATATACATTGTCGATAAGAGAACATATTGAAGAGTGAAATGGAGAGAAAAGATGCAGATGCAGGCAGTTAGATGGTTAAGTCAAGGTGTAAACTAAAGAGGAGCACCCAAACCACTCACTCCTCCCCCCCCACTCCCTCCCCCCCCCCACCCCACCTCACCTCACCTCACCCCTCAACACACATACACACACACACACACATTATTTACTCATACATACAACACGCACCTCAAACAGAAAAACTATTCTCTTTCACACATTCTGTTTGTACTTGTAATTATATAAACAGCTATTTTCCTTTCTGAAGATGGTTTAGAACTTTAGAGAAAGCCTTATTATACGCGGTCAGTGAAACGTGGCTGTAAATGACCGTAGAGTGTATTGGCAACTGAACTGATTATAATGCCTACTGAAATTTTACTTATTGTATACTATTATTTACAGTAGTATTTTCAATGAGTGTCTATGGATAAGGAAAACTCAATGACAAGGTAAAACATAGAACAAATATAAAGAATTTGTAGAACAGGGAAGAATAGACAAAAAACAAGTAATGGGAAGGAATAAAGGGAATAGGTACTGGAGGAAAAGACAATTAATTATAGATAAGAAAAATTATATACCTTTTTCTCCAGCCTCGTAAAAAATGAATTTCACAATTCGCCTCATTTTTAATGTAATTTTGTAATTTTTCTATCTATAAATAAAAATTAGTTCGAAGAATTGTGTGCTGGTGTTCATGAATTTTTGTTCAGTTGGTTGACTAAATTTTTTCCCCCAAGCCTGTCCATTTTATTATTACCAACTCTTCGAATTCTAAATATATATTTTTTCCATAATAATGCAATGTCAAGCACGATCATTTCCGAGTTCTTCAGACCTATAACAAAATTTATTTCCAGGTCCAATGTATAATTTAAATATGGAACTCTTAATTGTCACTGCCTCTACAGGTCCACCGTCTAGTGCTGGCCATGAGTTCTCCGGTTTTCGAGGCCATGCTGTACGGACCCTTAGCGGAGGAGGGACCGGAGGTGTCCCTGGCGGAGGACCCCCCAGAGGCCGTGGAGTGGATGTTGGAGTATATGTATCGTGGCCAGACACACATGCCTGACATCACCATCTGTGTTCATGTGTACCAGTTGGCCTCCAAGTACCAGATGGAGCCTCTCATGGCACTCTGCTCAGAGGTCAAGTATCTAGGTTACATCTCAACTTTCCTTTATCTCTCTCTCCCCTCATTTTCTGTCTCAATCTTTTTCTTAACTGGGAAGAGATGCGCATTACATGGATTTACCACTAACGCAGAATGGATGGTAGAATTAGGAGTCATAGAACACAGTGAAGCAAAGAGGAAAAACAGAGACACAGAGAAACAGACCTGTACTTCGATACAGGCCTAAAACACTTAATAAATACGTGTCAAGACTGTGGCGGTCCTTGTTCTCAGTCCTGGATAACAAGTTCATCTGGTAACGTACGTCATTATCATTACAAGTCAGGGAGCAACATTCTAAACCTCGTTATAGAATCGTATGTCTGGCTGATTTCTAACTTCACTTGTAAATGAACTCTCTGTTCTCCTGATTTCTCGCTTGTTTTGTTAATTAACCTCCTGTTCCACTCGTGACTTTGATGATGTTAAATGAAGCTATTGGTGTTACTAATATCTTCATTAGCTATTATTATGGATTATTTGCAATCGAATGTGTATTAGTAAATTTAGTGCATCCCTGACAATAGCACCTACGTTGACATTACTAACACTCGAATCATCATCACTAACACCGAAACAAAACTTACTAACGTCAACTAACAATATTGTCAACCAGTCTGACTAACGCCTTATCATCAGCACTAAAACCCCATATGAATATCACGAACTCTTCAACTATCTAACACCATATCTAACATTCCTCAGCAATCATGAAAAGACTACCATTAATAACACTACATTACTTATACCAATCCAATTGTCCCCAGTAATACCTCATCCAACCAACAACAACAACTATCACTATATCAACCTCTCCAACTAACACGACTTCCATCCCTAGCATCTACATCAACTAAACACCACTGGTATAATTACGAGACATCAATCGCTACTACCAACCCTCACCAGTATAAAGCAGCAACACAAACACATCACTAACCTTTGACATCACTTAATTAACGCCTATAACTAAGGCTCACAACACACACGACTAACAGCAACCCTAATGACCTATACCCTACAGTACCTGCGAGGAAACCTGACCGCTAGCAACCTGTCGGAGATGTATGACACAGCTGTCCTACTTGACGACTCGGCCCTCCTCCAGCGTTGTGCCCAGGTGTGTGATGTGTGTGTGTGTGTGTGTGTGTGTGTGTGTGTGTTTGTGTTTGTGTTTGTGTTTGTGTTTGTGTTTGTGTGTGTGTGTGTGTGTGTGTGTGTGTGTGTGTGTGTGTGTGTGTGTGTGTGTGTGTGTGTGTGTGTGTGTGTGTGTGTGTGTGTGTGTGTGTGTGTGTATGTGAAGAATGTTCTACTATACACTGTATATGCCTTACGAAGCGAGCAATATAAAATCTCCCCTTTCCCCTTCCTTCCTAATAAACCATATATACTGAATCAATTCCCTTGGGTCCATATTCGTTCATTTCCCCCAGAGCTTCTTCCACAACAAATTTGTATACGTTGAACACCTATGCCTTCCCCTTCACTTACCCCTCCAGCCACTACAGAGAATAGAATAATCTCTGGTCCATCATAATACGAGTCAAGTATTATATTTCTAATCACTCTTCCATCATCCCTCTAACTTAAACATTCCCTGCTTCTTCCTAACCAACAATATAACATACGTCTCAAGCCACACCTACAAGGGGTACAGTACGAGAGTTTAATATTGTTTATCACATTCAACCCATGTCCATTCCTACCCAAATATCAGACTTATTTGAATCACACCCATTTTTACGTGTATAATTCTATTGTTACCATACACTCATTATATTGCTCAAGAGTCTCAGTTTCCCCTACCACACAGCGACTCATCTTCCACTTCCTAATCACTCACACCCTGCGATGTGTGCCTGGACAAAATTCCTGCCTCCTCTAACATTCCACCAATTAATCTTCCCTCTGCTTTTCCCTGCCTCGCCTCTCTTCTGCATCTCATCACTTTACTCTTCATCAACTTCACCCTCGTCCCACGCAAAATATATTATTTTTAGGTGAGGGAAACCTGATGAAAGCAGGGAGTGTCGGCAAACCTGAGCTCTTTCTTAATTTATCTTTATGGACATTGATAAAGGAAGGATAAATTACCCACCTGAAGTTGTGTCGGAAATGAAAAGAAAGAAACATAACAATCAATCCACACTTGAATAATTGCCAGTACAGACTATTATAAAGTATCATAATATAATAGTGGTGATTACAAAGACTGGTAGTGGAAGTTGTATTGGAATGGCATCAACCAACCAACCTCCTCCCTCATTCACTATGGCCAGGCATCATCTCTCACCTTTAACCCAAACTCCCACATTCATCATATCACCACCGAGTCAAGAATCACAAAAAGGTTCATGTCACACGTCCCTCAGGCTAATGTCAGTTCCAAAGCCAATACTACTACTACTACTACTACTACCCTCGGCGGCACTAACAATACACCTGACACTATCCCTCTTTCGCTCTCTTTATAATTCACACACACACACAAAAAAAAAAAAAACTCTCACACACTCACACACACACTCACTCTCTCTCTCTCTCTCTCTCTCTCTCTCACACACACACACACACACACACATAAACACAAAAACACACTTACACATACTCTCTCTCTCTCTCTCTCTCTCTCTCTCTCTCTCTCTCTCTCTCTCTCTCTCTCTCTCTCTCTCTCTCTCTCTCTCTCACACATAAACACACACACACACACACACAGATCAATATCGTATGTCTGTGCATCTCGCCTACAAGCCTCCTCACCTTTTCCATTTCATTAATTAACACAATCGAGGTAATCTATATCTTAATATGGACGCTTAATTTTCCGGGTTAGTATTATTTAGAAAAGTGCGGTAACCCATCCCTCCATCCCTTCACTATATATACTGCCATCAGCCTATACCCAGCCAGCCAGAGTCAACAAAACAATGGACATTATCACTGCCCTCAACACACCAGCCACCGATTAAATATTTCCATGACGTTCACTCCACACAATAAGCCCCTATAAAACATTCCTCCCCCCCTCCCCCCACCCCCCCACCCCCCCGGCCTGTCCAACGCTCACTATTATGATTTCTGAACAACAATAGGAATCCATAAGCCATTAATTATTGCCACACGAATTTATCACGATACAATCCCGAGTCCATATATTATAACCTTGTGTGTGTGTGTACCCGATGATATGACATTGGAGGGCTTCACTAAAATTTAGAATCAAGAACTGTGAATAGAGGATTGAGTATACTGAACAAAAATCATAGATAGACATTTTTTTTTTTTTTTTTTTTTTTTTTTTTTTTTTTGTGTGTGTGTGTGTGTGTGAAAAGTGTGCTGTACTGAATTACTTATGTGCTGCGTTAGGTGAAGCAAACTCTATAATATTATACTTATAATAATATACTTGATTATTTATGCTACATGAATGAAGGTAACTACAACAATTATTATGTGTTTTGAAATAAATTACTCAACGTTAACTATAAACTAACTCAGGTGGAAATAAACTATGTATGTACTTGACTGAATCACGTGAAATTAACAATGAGTCTAACAATTATTATTTTTTTTTTTTCGTGTGATTTTTTTTTTTTTTTTTTTTTTTTTTTTTTGTGAGTCAGGTGGTGAGTCATTCCCCTACCGCCGTGCTGACTTCGCCTCACCTGGGCCGACTCACCCGTAGCGCCCTCATCCACCTCCTCATTCAACCCCTCCACGTCGCCTCTGAGGTCACCATATTCCAGGCCATCCGTAACTGGTAAATAATTGCACACACACACACTAAATAAATAAATAAATAAGTAAAAAAATTAAAAGATGATGCTATTTATTGCAGAAAGAGGAGTTGTGTCAGTTTTTTTTTTTTTTTTTTTTTTTGTAGTTAGTACAATTTTATTTTTACTCGCAATGGCACGGAAACTATTTTATTTGTTTTTAACTGGTGAAAACTAGAACCATATATTTTTTAAGGGGTGATGGGTGGGGGGGGGGCATAATTTTAAGGGGTGATGTTATGAAGAAATTGTAGCTTTGTCTGAAGTAGTTTGGAGGACTCAGCAGCCCTCCATCCAGTTCTCTCACATCAGAAGATCATCCTCCCCTTAAAGGTTTCCATGGTGATAGTAGTGTGTTGGTAATGGAGGGAGGGAGTGTGTGTGTGTGTGATGCATCCACGCTTTGACCAATACAATCCACAGAGTTAGTTACTGTTACTTACTGTTTGTTTACTGTTTGTTTACTGTTAGTTTGGCTACTGTTAAGGGGGTGCGGGAATAGGGGGACAGGTTTGGGGGGAGTAGGGTTTTTTTGGGGGGTCAGGAGGGTGCGGGAATAGAGAGATAGGCTTGGTGGGTGGGTTAGGGGGGTACGGGAATAGGAGACAGGCTTTCTACCCACCCCAAGCCTGTCCCCCTATTCCCGCACCCCCCCAAGCCTGTCCCCTACTCCCACACCCCCTTAAATCCTACAGTATGCTTCCCTGATGGTCGGTAGAGGCTTTAAGTAATGCACCAAAAGTTGATTCGTATAGTATTGCAATAGTAGAGTTTTTATGTGTTGTGGGTGAGTTGGAGGCTTTCTGGTCTTCCAAATAATGTTATATATCCCCTACTCGTATACTGAAGTAGTCTGCTTTCTGGTACAGTTAGGGGGAACCAGTGGGGCCCTCTAATATAGGTACCCACCCACCCACTTGAAATTAGACCACATCACTTTTATCTACATCACCCATAAATTAGTTTTCCCTGTTCTCGTACCCTACTCTTCGTTCTTTATTAATTTCTTGGTCACAGTTCTACTTTATCCATCACAACCAACCAACCAAGTGTTCCCTTTATCAACCTCAATGTCCTTATTTTTATTATCACTTTTCTATAATGTTCACGCCCAAATCACAGTTCCATTCCCGTTTCCTGATCATGTTACCATATTACCTAGTCACATCTCTACTTCCATGATCCCGTGTCATATCCTATTGTCCCTTTAGCCCCATCACAACCTCTATTATTTTCCCCTATTCTCTTATTTCTTGTATCTCCTCTTTACCCATCTAGCCATCACTCCTACGTCTCTCCTTGCCCCATTGCCCATCAACCCATCACTGATAACCCTAACCAAGTTGAAACTGATGGTGAGATAGGTGGAGAAGTTAGGTGTAACAGGAAAAGTTGGAGGGTGACGCTGAGTGGGAGGGAGGGAGGGAGTGTGTCGTAGCGTGATGTGTCTGAAGGGAAGGCGAGAAGTAAGGTGGGTAAAATATGTAGAAGACTGAAGGAGAAGGGAAGGAAGAGGAGGTTTAGGTGAGAAGAGGAGGAAGGAGAGAAGGCTATAGAGGAGGTTAAGTTAATGATGGGAAGGCGAATGGAGAAGGTAAGATGAGGTAGAGGTTAGAGTAGTGAAGAAATAAATGATGGGAAGTATCGGGAGGAGAGGTGAAGGTAGAAAACATGGTCTGGGTTAGGGTTGGGAATGGATGGAAAGAAACGAGGGAAAGATATCACAAGGGATTTGAGGTAATGGAAGGGGAGGAGGAACCACACCGTGTGGTTTAGAATAAGAATGACGAGAGAGTATTTGGTTGATGTGTTGATGTATACCAGTAATCTCCAGAAGTCCTCCCCCTTTTTTTTTTACAGAACTATTGGGCGTGACTTTACAAGTAATTCAAATCAGTTAAAACCCTTGCCTATTCTTAACTACAACTCTAAGTACTAAATGTTCACGTAACCACAACAATAATAAGTATTTGAATATCTTCCGGACTGGTACAGGGGTCAAGCGCAGGGTTGTGGGACGGACGAGATGCGTGAGGCGATCCTGGAGTTCTTGCCTCAGATTCGGTTCCTGGCCATGACTACTGATGAGTTCGTGGAACATGTCATGCCCTCTGGTGTATTGAACCTGCACGAGGCCAGCTCTATCCTCATGAACATCAAGAAGGTCAGGAGTGAAGTGTAGTGTAGAATTAACTAACAACAATGAAACTGAGAAGGCACTTATATGAATCAAATCCCAAACGACAGGGCCATATGAGATGATACAATTACATACTTTAATACCATTTGGAGAGGAGTATTGACTGACAAAGTTTTAATCCTGATTCCTTGTACAGAACATAAGTCATGGCTCAAAACATTCGCTTAGTTGAATGAAACGTTGTTGGTAAAGCGAAACATTATCAGTAAGTCCTCCTTCAAAACATACAGCACATACATACACCACATACATACACCCTCTTAGTAGATTGAATTATTTTCAGTAAAGCGAAACATTATTAGTAACCCCTCTTCCAAATGACATGCAACACACACATACACTCCGAGGCTCTGTAGAATGAAACGTTGCCAGTAAAGCGAAAACACTGTCATTAAATCCTCCTCCAAAATTATAACATTTCTATTCTGTAAGGTCAGGGATGTCCCACTACCGGCCCTCTGCTCTCAGATGCGGGAGAAGAGGTTACGATTTGACGAGGAACTCCTGAGGAAGGTAACGCTGGCCACCACACACAATTTCCCCAAGACCAAGAAACACACCCGCAGCAGCAACTTTGTCCACAGTAACCAGGAGCAAATACTGGTGATGAATCTGAGAACAGCAGGGATCATCCAGGTATTTTTTTTCGCCAACGTGTTATTATAAATACTATTTTTATTGTTATTAACGTTATTATTATAATTCTCAGTTCTTGTAATTAATACCACGACATAATCTTAATAATCCCAATGACGTTTGCTGAAAGATTTTGTTTATGATACGTGTAGGTGGGCCGATTGGAATGTAAAGCCCTGAACCCAACGAGTGGCAGCGCCTGTGTCACCATCAAAGACAGCCAAGGCAACATTATAGGCACCACCACCACCGACGGACATCAAGCCACGTTTAACAAGCCCGTGTCCTTGGGGGGTGACGTGTACAGCCTGACGGTGGCCATGGAGGGGCACTGGCCGAGGGGTGAGCTGGGGGACTTTCTGGCCACTGAGGACGAGGTGCGTCTGACGGGGAGGGTGGCCTATACCGAGGGACGTTCAGGCTCCGTCACACTCTATTTCTGGTCATTCAATTGAAGGCTTCGAATAATTTTGCAGTCTTAGGTAAAACACTAACTATAGCATTCTCAATGATGATGTAGTTGATTGCTGGCATGACAACAAAGGGCCAAATAAATAATCAGGAATACCACGACACTGTTCCTAAATACAGATAGCACTTACTTTCACCCTCACTTTTACTTCCAAAGGTATGGAACACGAAATGAACAGTCAACCTTAGCTAATTGCACCTATAGTATTTTATGAGTACAGAGCACAAATATGTTCTGCATAGTGTAATTTTAGTATAAATATCCAGCACTCGTAACCTAAGATACAAATCTGCAAGTGCAAGCACAAATTTTTTACCCTACTTCCCGCTCTTCAGTAACCTATAAATTAACAGCCGTGGAAATTAGAAAGAAGTAATGATATAGAACGTTAGATATTATGTTGAGAGATTTATAGTAAATGTTGGTTGTGTGTCCACTTTAACCTGTAACGCACTAATAATAATAAAAACTAATTTATTACACTACTCCATAATTCATTTGTCCTGAGTAATTTTAACAAACCTACTCCTGACATGCCAACCACACAACCTAACCTAACCTAACCTAACCTAACCTAACCTAACCTAACCTAACCTAACCTAACCTAACCTAACCTAACCTAACCTAACCTAACCTAACCTAACCTATTTTTGACATGCCATCCACACAAAGCACAGCCCTATGCAACAACATATACAACAATACTGTAACATTACACTTACACAACCCAAGAGAAACACAACGCAACATACACACACGCACATCATATCCATATACACATATATACACACACATAATCATATACACACAACACAAATTGAAAACTATACACTCAAATATAATATAAATGGAATAACATACTGTACATAGACACAAAACACACACATGTGAAACAGCATAAACGAATATAATACAACAATAGTTATGGAAGATGAGCTTAATACTATGAACACAATCAATTTATCCTCAACATCCTCACATCAACAATCAATCAACCAAACATCCACCAGACACATAAACAATCTTATTAAACATATTTCTCCTCAACCCAACCCAACAAAATACAGTCAACTTTCCTCGTCAACCAACCAACCATTTACATACATACATACACATGATTGGTGGCAGCAACCTATTCATTCAGCGAGTCAGATGAATACAAAGTGACCAGACAAAAGAGCTCAGTGTGATGGAATAGGAATAGTAACCGGATTCCATCTACTTTTGACTAAACCGATAATGAAAATGAAAAAAAAAAAAAAAAAAAAAAAATTGTGAGGTTGAATTAATTACCTAGAACAGTCAGATATATATATATTTTTTTTTCAGTTTTTTTTTTTTTTTTTAGTTGTATGAAGCCAGTGGTGGATGGGATGGGCTAGAGCAGAGCAGGTGGAGAATATATGTATTGTGTGTGTGTGTGTGTGTGTATGTGTGTGTGTGTGTGTGTAGTTGTTGTCTGGTGTATTGTATTGACGAACATGTAAGGCACACGCGCACTTCCCACGCTTCATCACACACAGACTCGTATAACACTGTCAAGGTCGAAATACAAACAAACAAACACACACACCTACATACACACACATGAACACTCCCAAGCTCGACATAGAAACAAACACACACAACCTGCATCCACACACACACACACATGAACACTCTCAAGCTCGACATACAGTAGAAACAAACACACGCAACTTGCATCCACACACACACGCATGAACACTCTCAACCTCGACATAGAAACAAACATGCATATACTGAAGCAGAGAGTCTAGAATGAGGGAATGTGAGTGACACAGATGCAGGGAGTGTAAAATGAGTGAATGTGTGTGACGTACAGAAGCTGATAGTGTAAAATTATATTATGTTTTGCGATATAGAGATGCAGGGAGTGTAATATGAGAGAATACGAGTAATATAAAATTAGCAGAGAGTGTTAAATGAGACAATAAGAGTGATACGTAGATGTAGAGAGCGAAAATGAGAGAATTATGTGTGTGTGTGTGTGTGTGTGTGTGTGTGTGTACAAAATATATATATGACGTGTGTTCCATCATAGTTGAGTTGGAGCAACGTGTAACATGGAGTTAATTTCTAATGAATAATATGTGTAAGGTGATAAAATGTTCAAGGCAATAGCGAGACAAGAAATGAGATAATATACCAGGCATCATTCCAACTTGGTGTAATGGGAATTCTGACTGTGAGGATGGACTGAGGAAAGTGTGTTTATTTTTTACCTCAACTGCCTTATCTTCCTGATTATCAACGTTATTGTGCAATTAAAAGTTATGAAGATCTGCTATTAACCTGGATAAATGTTTGGTATAACGAAGCAGTAATAACATTAATCTATACCCAAGATGAAATTTATGAGTATTCGTTAAACCAAATTTCGTTATCAAATGCCAATCTTGTGTTTCTGATGTTGATTTTTTTTATTATAACACGTTATATTTCTAAGTATAAGATACGCCTTCCTCTCAGCACCGAATACAAATGTCCACAACAACTGTATGATTTTGGATATCGAGACGTTCACCAGATAACAGATATCAGTATTATTCCAACGTAGAATAATCAGTAAACAAACATACAGCCATGTAACGATTATCATAACATTACAATACTTCTAGAGATAATAACGCTATCGGAAAGACGAGTGTTATTTACTATGGGTATAAGAATGGTAAAGTCTCATTTTACCTTCGTTGTCTCTACTACAGACGAACACAGATGCCAAACTTGCCCTGTGGAACGAATTCGAGAAACGGCGAGCCATTGCCGAGCTTTGCCGATGAATAATTTAGTCCGATATCGTAGTATTTTGGACAGTAATTATGGCGATGTTTGGTTTTTCTCTCACAGTTTTATTTCATACTGAATTGGGCTCTTCAATAACAAATTAATATTCAGATTTGGTACACACACTTACCCACACTAATATTCACAGGCACTTAATTAAACACCTACATACTTACGCTCTTATACCAACACACACACACACACACACGCACACACACACACGCACACACACACACACACACACACACACACACACACACACGCACGCACGCACTGAACTTACCACTACATATCACGGACTTATGCTCTGATACCTACACATACGTTAACACACACACACTCATTCAGTATAACGCTCGTACACACACACACACACACACACGCATACACACATGACATTGTATACTCTAACACAACCATACAACCATACTCTCATAACATACGCGCCTGACATACACTATAAGCTTATTTAATTACTGCTGTCTAGTCGATGGACAGTATAATATAATATGCATAGTATATAATATATGAACTCGTATTGGGAAAACACAAATTGTTCTGATATTAAACTCGGTGGCAAATAAATGAAAGGATTCCAATTCTAAAGGTAATTGTACTGCACAAGGTTCGGATCCTGAATTCCGATGAGAAACAAAGCTGTGATGACAACTGCTGGACAATGCCCTTCAGTCCCACATCAACACCCCTGAGACTTCGAATAATTAAAACGTTTGTGTTGGAATTCTCGGGTCTTCCAGCGAGGAAACATAGGACGAGTATTATATATATATTTCTGAATCTCAAGAGTGTTGGTGTTGAGGTGAATACATTGAGGAAACCTGTGAAAATACTTGATTGAGAACAGAGACAACAAACGGGAGTGTGTTGGGAGAAGCAATTTATTTTTCTGTAGTGGACTAACAATGGTTGAACTAGGCTGACGGTGATGGCTAAACTAGTGCTTCATTATAGCCTTACGAGTTGTGATATAACTGTGCTTCAATGCCAAAGGTCGAAACTCTTATACTGTCTACTTACTCCTCACGGAAAGAGAAAGCCGAAACTCCGAGGTATAGATGAACTGATTGGGACGCCAGTAAGCCAAAGGGACTGTGAGTGAATAGACGGAGCTGCCTGCCTGCCCCTTGTCTCTGTCTCTGATTGTGTAGGAGTGCGTTCGTGGCTGTGGATGTGGTTGGTAAAGGAGTGTGTAGGTTTTGTGGTGTCTGTGTTTTTGTGGTTCGTGAAGGTGTGCGTCTGTGTTTGTATATGTGTGTGTGCACGTGTTAGTTGCTGCACTAGTTTGTGAAGGTATGTGTATGTGTGTGTGTGTTAGTTGCTGCAGTAGTTTGTGAAGGTGTGCGTCTGTGTTTGTATATATGTGTGTGTGTGTGTGTGTGTGTGTGTGCGTGTTAGTTGGTGCAGTGGTGCGTGAACGAGGTCTGCACTAACCATGCTCAACAGGCGAGAGAGACGAAACAAAAGGACATCTGAGAAAGGTAAACAACAAATGTATTTCTGTGTTGTGAGGCGGTGGTGGTGATGGACGTCTACATAGTTGGTCGGTGTAAATGTAACGTAACTTTCAATTTCTACCTCCAGTATCACTCGATGTTGTTTTCTGATCTTATAATTATGTATTCAATGATTCTGTGATACTTTTTCATAATAGTTTGACCGTCGCAATTAAAAATGTAACTCTCGGTCGTCATTGTTTGCTTGGGTTACTGAATTGACCAAACCAACAAAACCCACCTAACCTAATCTAACCTGTCTCGGAGTATTCGTCTACACCTAACCTATTAATTGATGCCCCATCCTTCGTGCAGCTTTGTATATACAAAAAACAGTAATTATGGCTGTTATCATGATTACGAGAGCTTTCTATGCGTGAGAATAATAAAAAAAAATTCACACAATGAACTTCCCTTAATTAATTAAAGAAATATTTGTGAAGGTTGGGATATGATGGTGAATTGTGAGTATCATGGCACTGCACACACACACACACACACACACACACACACACACACACACACACACACACACACACACACACACACACACACACACACACACACACACACACACACACACACACACACACACACACACACACACACTCTCTACAAACAACGGTACAAATTACTAAAATAACTCCTGAGATAATCGGTAACGTGTCGACCCCGGCATCCGGTGAAGATACCAGGTTTCAAAATATACTTGGTATATCCACCAACTAAGCGATGTTGGTCTTTACGCCGCTCTTGCTCACGTGACTGGAAATACAAAACACTACACACACCAAACGGCATTTTATAAGTCGTGTCTCTCGTCCTACACTGAGCTATAGGGTCTCCCATCTATAAAGCGGACTGATTTTTTTTACTCTCTACAATTCAGATTACACGTGGGAAACCTTTGGTCTAGCTCGGTTAATACGAAACTTCCTCGACAATCTGGTCCGAAGTTGGGATTAACTTATTGCTCCAAACTGTACCTTAGAGAGAGTTTAGAGGCAACAGAAACCTTCACTTACTTACTGATTAGCCCTCATATTACTCAAAAGAAAAATTAATCCACCTAATCATCACTTAATTAGAGGGATACAGCCATGAAATCCCTCCACGCATGCTTGCTCTATATAATCAACCTTTTAAATCCCTATATGTAACAGGAGTGCGGCTGAGGAGCGGCAAGAAGCGTGAGGAGATCGGTGGGTGGCAGAATCGGCTGGTGACCCCTGGTGAGCGACTGTCCTCCCTACTACTGTCCCCTCGCCTGGCTGACCTTACCATTATCTTCCCCGGCACACATCACCATATCAAGGTTCTTTAAACACGTGTTGAGGTCGGGGTGTTTGTCGCTTCTTTTATGAAATGTTTTTTTTTTTTTTCATAGTGTCTCAGTTTCACACTTCACCTATCTAGAGAGTATCAAATTTCACCTCCATTTCTTACACTTTACGTAAGTCTTTTTCATTCTCTCTCCCATTCTGTCAAATTCATATGTTCTTTTCACGCTAGCTTTTTCTCACATCATCGCTCTCACTCAGATCCATAGAATAAGAATAATATTGCTCCCCTGGGCCTCTGGTATATATCACCTAATCTCTTACTCATTCACTCCTTCGTTTTCCCACTGGCACACCACTGCAGGCTCACCGTCTAGTCCTCGCCATGAGCTCCACGGTATTCGAAAAAATCTTCTACGGTGACGGCGGTGGTTATAACCTGTACGCCACGGAGGAATGGCCAGACACGAATGACGACGAAAACGATGACGAAGGGAGCAAGGTGACGGGAGACAGGAAGGCGAAGAAAAGAGGGGGGAAAGTCAAGATAAAGAGGAAGGACAGAGACGGGGTAAAGAAGCTTAGTTTTATCGATCAGCCACGGACGAAAGTGAATGGCGAATTAGAAATTGCAGAGGAACCAAAGGAAATGATGGATAGAGAAGACAGCAGCAGCAACAATTACACAGATACGACGGTGAACGATGAAATAAATAAACACAAGGTCAGGACGAGGGTGGATGATAGAGATGCCTTCCTCCCACCACACATCCACCACTACAACCACTATTACTTCACCTGCACCGATTCCCCCGAGGCCTTCCTGTGGCTGCTGGAACACATATACAAGGGCGTGACACGATTGCCAGGCCTCCCGCTCGTTCTCGACATCGCCCCCCTCGCCCTCAAGTACCAGATGCCCGCCCTCGCCGCTCTCTGCTCAAGGGTTAGTGAGTTGGGAAATTTAGGTTGGGTGGAACAGTTGAGCAAGTAGAAAGTACAATAAAAATCTGGCTGTATATTGCAACATCTAGTAGTTCTTTTTAGTAAGCATTCGTATCTTTTTTATTTTATGACTGAATTACTAGGAACCCAGAGCCAATATATGGTGAAACGTGATTGGCTGAACTTTGAATGGTTTTGAAGATGTTGTCATATACAACTACATTTTTCTTACACTATTTATTGGCTCAACTGTACAGTCGCCAGCACTTATTATTGTATATCTGGTACAGTTAGCGTTGTCAGTCCACTTTCCCTGTACTAGTTATAAGTGCTGGCAACTGTACCAACTGTTCAACACAATAATGAAACCTGATCTCAAGTTATCCCAGTATTCCCTTCCCTTCCTTACCGGGCTTTCGTTTCTCTTCCCTTTAATAAACCCACCTCAACGCTCCTCCTTGTTCTCACCTACAGTATAATTTATATCTATTTCCAACTTAATCGTGTCTTATTATCTTGTTCGGGCTCACCGTATCCTGTCCTCCCTCCCTTATCTTCCTAATCCTCCCTATTTATTCTCTTATACTTCCTCCCCTCCTTATCTAAAGGGGACATACACGCACATACAGCCTGTCCGGTGGCCTATAGTGTCTAGCTGGCGTCGCCTTGGCCTCACCTGCCCACACATAATTCAGTCCATGGTTCAGTCGGCTTTACGTCTTTAGCTCAGTGTTATGCTGTTAGCCCAACTCTGTGTAGTGACTATGGATGCTCCTTTAACCACTGTATCACTTAAGGCCTCTATGATCGTGTATGGGAATTAGAGGCTTCCGATTCCTCCTGACTATGCCACAAAACAAGCAAGCTCCTTCCACATAGGTGTGTGTTTCGTAGCAATATTTGGACTCACTTTCTCTCAATTTTCTGACAACAACACAGGGGTCCTTAAGGAATACTTTATAAAATATACATAAACTACTGTTGGTGAATAAAGGCAAGTTTATGTAACATGAGGTAATTATTAACCATTTGACAGTAAATTTATAGTTTCAGCCAACCACGGAATAAGGAATTTTTATGCTGTCATTCACTAATGTAGACAAATAAGACGATTGTTGTATAGTTAGGTACAGTATAAAGGGGTATCTCCAAAATGAAGCATTTCCTAATGAAAGAAGTGTCAATATCGTTTAATACAAAGGAAAATACCTTACTTAAACATGTTGGTTAACTAGGTTTGTGTATTGTCCAAGAGTTAGTCTGAAGAGTGTTGCTTTTTCTTACAATGACAGCTATTGTCTCTATAAATTTCGATATATTCCAACCAGAAATTGTACTCTGACGCTCCCTACTCTTCCAACCTTACCCTTCCTAAACTCTTCCTACCTTACCCTTCCTAAACCCTAACCCAATATCCCAGCCAACCCTTCCTATCGTACCCACAGCACCTGGAGGAGAGTGCGAAGGAAGACACAGTACTCACCATCTATAACACAGCTACCACACTACAGGACCCTCGCCTTCTCGCCAGGTGTGCACAGGTGAGTCACCGCTAACTTATCATCACGTCCCAGGTGAGGTGTGTCTCGTTACCTCAGAAACTTTGTAAAGTTATGTGTGTAATCTTAATTTTCGATTATTTCAAATTCATGTTTCGATACTTTTAGCTTTTTTAACAAGTTACGGCAATAAAAAGTGTTTACTCCGGAATATTGTATTTATTCGAATGCTTTAAATGCAATCGGATTATTACAGTGTGTGTACCTTTCTAAAAATGTCCATCATTGGCTAGAACTACTTTACAATTACACCTGTTATATTAATTATAGAGAAAATTCCCCGGTTTCCTCTCAGTTATCAAAATCAATATTGTGACGAGGGTGCTTCTTAATTTAAATATACTTTATTTCAATTTTTCTTTTACAGTTCATAACAACAACAACAATGGCACTGTCAGGTCAAAGGTTTAATTCAGCATAAGAGTATTTTTGTCTTTGAACGAATTCCCTCACATGATGATTATTATTTTATTAGCATGTGCATTGTTATCCTGCGTTGGTATATTTTATTAAAAGTGTCTTTCAGTACCATAGCATTGTATTACTCACTCGACTCATTTCTATTCTGTGTGTGTGTACTTTTTTTTTTTACTTCATTCTCACTCGTGTAATAAAATAATAATGTTGTCATGCTTCAGGTGGTGAGGGAGGACGAGGGTCGGGTACTTGAGGGGAGGGAGGTGGGACAACTCACTCGACCTTCACTTCATCACCTTCTGTCTCACCCACCAACAGTCTCTCAAGTTACTCTCTTCCGATGCGTCATATTATGGTGGGTTGGTGGGCAAATGAGATGTGCGTTCTTGTGTGTGTGTGTGTGTGTGTGTGTGTGTGTGTTTGTTTGTTCCTAATGACCTAATGATAAAGGCTACAATAAAAATATAATAGTGGAGATGGAGTCTAGGTATTGTCGCGAACGATACAGGATTTTGTTTACAGTAGGATAAGGCATACAATACATCTGATATATTTCTATAATCTTATCTTTATCTTTAGTTCTTCCTCTCTCTCTCTCTCTTAGGGCTCAAGCACAAGTAACGAGTAGCAAGGACAAAGACATCCTCCCAACACGGCCTTCCTCACCTACACCCTACTCTGCACTTCGTCAGGATATCATAGAGTTCCTGCCCCTGATTCATTTCCTGGATATGACTGCGAGTGAGTACGTGACGACGGTGATGCCCTCTGGAGTGTTTACGGCAGAGGAAGACCTGGCTATTTTGATGAACATACAGGGGAGCGCCGTGCCCCTCCCTCCTACCTGCTTCGCCAGCCCCCTTCCCAGCAGTAAAGTGGGAGAAAGGAAATAGTGTAACTGGAAGGTGCTGAGAACTTTTACAGGGGAGGACTTGGGATGTTAAAAGGGAGTAGGGATGGCTGAAAGAGAATGAACGAAAGGGGATCAAAACAGGGGCAAGACGGTATTAGAAGTGTAATGAGAAGGAACTATAGGTACTAGGTCTAGTGTAAACAAACAAGGTACTTTGGAATATGAAAGAATGAGACTAGTGGCAAAAGAAATTTCTGTGTGTGACTTAGTAATTGTGATACTACCCTTATCCCAGAAAGGTATATTTTATTATTTTTACACCGATCAAAATACTGTTATGTAAAATAAACTTGTTAAATGAAGATAGTTTTTCTCTGACGTCAGACAACGGTTGCAGATTAAAAAGAAAAGAAAAAATGAAAATTGCCGAGTTGGTTGTATCCCGGTGCTGTGGGCCATGCAGTGTCTGACAAGTGACGAGTTGGCCAGCGGTAACCTTACTGGCAGTGACAGCAATCTTTTACAACCCAACTATATAGGGCCACAGAGCCTACCTGTATAACTATAAAGTATCTTAATTAATAATATCGGTGAAATTTCAATCATGTTTATTTTAGAGACAATGTAGGCTGAAGAAGAGTATTTTAAGGGGAGAGTATATTTTTGATAGATTGGAGTGCCTTGATTCCTCCAAAGTATGCCAGGAAACAAACCCAGATGAAGAAAAATAATGGTATCCTGTTGCCTGGAATAGTTTGGAGGAATCATAATCTCCAAAAATGTTAAAACTATACCCTCCCCTTTTAACCCTTGAACCATAACCCAGACGACTACACTTACTTCTCTTCGGTGGATATTTTAATACTATACTGTATACCTAACATTTACGAAGAATATAATAAAATAATACTTTTTTTTTTAAGGAAAGTCACTAAAACAAAAGATACCAAGGAAGTAAAGTAATGGCAAAGTGTAAACTATGAATCTGTCGAACCAGCAGCGTGACGTGATGACATGTGAAAGAATTTGAGTTTTTGAGGGACTGACAGAAAAGAAAAGGGATTATAATGCCCCGAGAGAGATCAGAGAAATGTCAGAGGCAATCTACAGTATGTCAAAGCTGGATAGGATGGTAAAAATTCAGATGGAACATACACAGTTACTCGTGCATATAAAGATTAATACACATTTTGATATATATATATATACACACACCGACAGACAGGGAGATGAGGTGATGGTGAGAAACAGACAAAGGGAGAATAATAGATTGAGAACGGGAAGGCGAGTGAGGACTGGTGGGATGTGGAGGGGAGGATAGGAAAGGGTGAGGGGGAGTGAGGGTTGACAGACACATACTATAGATTGAAGGAGACAGGATGATGGAGAGAGACTGAGCGGGACAGAATAGCCTCTCGAGTAAACACAACACAGATATAGATTCACTGCTCTAACCATTTTACTATACTATATTCTATACATATACCTTATACACTGCATTAATAAAGTGTTTTTAGATACATTGATGGCAGTTAAGGATACACACACAGACGAATACACAAGATAAAAGAGAGAGAGAGAGAGAGAGAGAGAGAGAGAGAGGAGGTAACACAAAACTCTCCAAAGACAATATTGTCAATCATTTTTCCATTTTTATACGGATAGCTGTCTGCTTTCTTATTTTCCACGGGGTTATTACGTGTTGTGTCCTATCTATTAGCAGGACATCTCTCTGTCTGTGTGTCTGTCTGTCAGCTGCATGTGGTCTGATGGTTCAGTGAGAGGTAACTATAGTATAGCAGGTCTCAGGTGGCTGCTTCATCGCCTACACAATAACACATACATACATACATACATACATCCTTCTCAAAACCGTATTGTCATCCTACTGCATAGAAACTGTTAGAGATCTTTATAAACAATTAAGGCGCATTATAGATGATCGCAGACTGAAAAATCACATCCATATAAAAAAAGACTGAATAGAAAAATGCAAATGAGGAATGAGTAAACAAATATGTAATTAAAAAGGGAGAAATACAAATGGCCAAAATATACTTGAACTGATTACAAAGTATATACAACATATAATAATGCATAAATAAACAAGGTAAAATATTATACACACGGCGTAAAAAAAACAAGGCTACGATAAACCAGAAAATGTTGCTCTTTCGCCCAACACTTTTCAGCTGCAACACACGGAACATTATCAAAGTGCTCATTAACTACCTGAGGGCAATAAGTAATTTGGTTAATGGAGAGAATTCGAGGTAATTTGTCACTCCCTGTTATTCCTCTAATGTCTTTTTGAATTGAGGAGGTAGAAACAAAATATATATATAGAAACTGTGTTCGACAATGTAATCACTCACTCTCATTTGATGTCACTTGTATTATTCTGCCAAATGCGTTTTATACAACTTCAAAATTATACACACTACTTCTCGGTTACAAGGGACTAAAGACTAACAAGTAAAGAAATGCAATTATTACTATGATTTTTCTATACTTGTAATACTGTACTGTACTTTGGTCGTACTATACAAACTACTAAGAACAGATATTGGATTAACGTTACCCTGTGTTGTCCATTTGTGTGTGTGTGTGTGTGTGTGTCCCTGCGTCTTCCATCTGTGTGTGTGTGTGTGTGTGTGTGGTGTGTGTGTTCATCTCCTGATAGCTTTAATTACTGACAATATCCTCTGGTTCAAACTGGAGACGGTAGGATGTGCGACCTCCCCCTCTGGTACGAAGGAAGGGAGGAAAGGTCAGATGAAGGCCAGGGAACAATATGCCTCCATGGCTGCCTGGAGTGTGTGCCGGTGTGGATGCAAAGTGGGAAGGAAGAGCCAACATGAAGGAAAGACTAAATTAAATTGAGTCAATAGATTATAATCAGGAAACTCACACATAGAATTTCATACTAAAATAGGTCCACTAAATAGGAAACATTTCATAGTTTCTTGTCAATTAAGAAGACTTAATAATTATCTAAAATATAATAGCACATACACCGGTACAGAATATATATATATATATATATATATATATATATATATATATATATATATATATATATATATATATATATATATATATATATATATACTAACATCAAGCAGTGTAGGGCATACCAAAATGTAAAGAGAGAAACGAAATTAAATGAAAAATGGTAAAAAAAAAAAAAAAAACGGAATAAAAGTACGAAAAACTAAATGAAAATGGAAAGGAGTGGGAATAAAAGGAAAAAAATGTATAGAATAATAAATAAATAATGAAAAATATAAAAAAATCACACATGAAATCAGAAAACAAAAAAATGTAAAAGAAAGGAAAATTCAAAATACCAAATGCAAAAATACCATACAAAAATACAAATCAAAGAGGAAAAGGAAGACAGAGAAAGAGGAAAAAAAAAAACACTGGAAAACTGTGAAGAAGAATATCCCCAGTCCAAGACATGAGAGGAGGAGTAAGGAGGAGTAAGGGGGAGTAAGGAGGAGTAAGGAGGAGTAAGGGGGAGTAAGGAGGAGTAAGGAGCTATGAATAACAGAGTAGTCATGAATAAAAGGAGTCCCACGATATATATAATATAATATAAATACAGGGGTGGGGGGCATGGGGTGGGGGGGGGGGCCGCCTGAATAAATATTGAGTATGAATAAAGTGAGGCCAAAGAGAATATATATATACTGTACTGTATATATATATATATATATATATATATATATATATATATATATATATATATATATATATATATATATATATATATAAAATTTTATGAATTTCTGGGGTTGGGAGATTTTTTTTTCACTATTTTCTTTCTTTCATTCTTTTTTTTATCTATATTTTTCTTTTTTCCTTTTTATATTCTTTCTTTCATCCGATCTTTTTTTCTTTTTTTAATCCTTCTCATTTTTGTATATTTTTCTTATTCTTTCATTCTTCCTTTCATCCTATATTTTTTCTTTTTTTATCCTTTTTAATTTTAATTTCTTTTTAGTCTTTCATTTTTTTCTTTCATCCTATCTTTTTTGGAGAGTAACAAATTCCTATACAGTCTGTGGGCATAAAAATATATAAGTACCTCATTTATACCGACGAAGAGAATAATATGTTTGTTTAGCAGCATGTTTGGGTGGAATGGGTACTATAGTCTCTCCCAACAGCCCCTCAAGGAAAGAAGGAAGGAAGGAAGGAGGGAGTTTGTTTATGAGGTAGACGAATTAGGGAATAATATATGTCTGTTAGGGATGCCGGCTTTTTTTTAGTGTTAGTGAATAAAATAGGATGGGTGTTACAACAATCATCATAAACATCTAATCATTAGCATCAATCCAAGGGTTGTAATGCTTTTTTTTTTTTTTTTGGTAATTATTACGAGAGAGAGAGAGAGAGAGAGAGAGAGAGAGAGAGAGAGAGAGAGAGAGAGAGAGAGAGAGAGAGAGAGAGAGAGAGAGAGAGAGAGAGAGAGAGAGAGAGAGAGAGAGAGAGAGAGAGAGAGAGAGAGAGTTTTAAACTGTGAGGGGGACTAGCAGCAGGGAGGGAAGGAGGAAGGACGAGATGGAGAGAATGAGGGAGAGGGAGGGAGGGGAGGGAGAGGAGAGGAGAGGAGAGGAAGAGGGAGGGAGGGAGGGAGAGGCGAGGAAGAGGGAGGGAGGGAGAGGCGAGGAAAGAGGGAGGGAGGGAGGGAGAGGAGAGAATGAGGGAGAGGGAGAGAGGGAGAGGGAGGGAAGGATGTGAGCCTCATGGAATTCTGGCTGCTTTGAGTGAGGTATGGAGACTTGGGGGAAAGGAGGGAAAAGCAGAGGAGAGAAAATTGAAGAGGGGAAGGAGAGAAGGATGGGATAGGTGACTGCATGGAGGAAAGACAAAAAGAAAGTATATTGAAGAAAGGAAAAGACAGAGGAAGGAAGGAATGAAGCTAGAAGGGGTGATAAAGGAAGGAAGGAAGGGAGGGAGGAAGATTAAAGGAGGGAAATGTAGAATAATTAATGAAACGAAGGAAGAGGGAATGGAAGGAGTGATAAACAAAAGGAAGGATGAGAAGATAGAAGGAAGAAAGGAACTATGCAAAACCTTAATTAAGGATGAAAAAAAAAAAGGGAAGATCATAATGAATAAAAAAATAAACGAAAGAACCGAAGTGCTTGAGGAAACGAAAGAGAAAAACGAAGGAAACAAAAGATGATGAATGTTTACATGTTTACAATGCGAATGAATGACTAATCGATAAAAAAGAATAGATGGATATATTAAAAAAAAAATGAAGGAAAGCTCTACGAAAACACAAACAAATGAAAGAACAAAACAGAAAATGAATGAATGAATGAATGAATGAACGAAGAAATAAATAAACAAAAACAAATAAATAAGTAAAGAAATAGAAATTAAAAAAGAAAAGAAAAAAAAGCGTGATATTTTATAGTACTGCAGTGAAAGAGAGGTCAGATGAGGTCAGGTCAGCCAGAAAAGAATGACCTCGGACCACAGTGATGGTGGGAGGGTCATGAAAGGAACCTGGAAGAAAGAGAGACGCTACACTCCTGCAAATTGAAATCCTGGAATGTGAATGAATGCCTGGAATTTGAGGAGTGGGATTATTTACCTACCTACCCCTCACCTTAGGACTGGAACTTCGGAATAGGAAAATAAAAATGAGAATCTTGGAAACGGGAAATCACACAACATGACTGTCAGCATCATTATCACCATCATCATCAATATTATAATTATCATTTATTATGATTATGTTCACTGCAGTCTCAGTTCTCTCTCTCTCTCTCTCTCTCATCTCTCTCTCTCTCTCTCTCTCTCTCTCTCTCTCTCTCTCTCTCTCACACACACTCTTCATCGTATGTGTGTGCAGTGTGTGTCATGTGTGTGTGTGTGTTATCACTTTACTCAACCCAACCTCTTCCCCCCGAAAAATACTTTAAACTTTCAACACTGTCTTCATTTGTCCAGTCTCCTTTTCTCTTCTTTCCATTTATGTGTCCCTTTAACTACAGTAGTCCCTTTCCAGGTTTCCCTATATCATAACTTCCTCATCCTCATAACTGGTCTCATGTGGTTTTAATTCAGTGTCCTCATACAATACTAACATTATTCTATTTATTCTTCTTTGCTCGACTATTTTCTCTCAAGGAATTCTGTAACGTATGTGATATTTTATACATATGTGGATTTTTTAATATGATGTCTAGAATGGAACTGAGTAAATGTCAGTGATATTGAGAAATTGGGAATCAAGGGAATTATGTCTGGAAGGAAGCCCTGGAATCCTGGAAATCTGAGGAAAGAAGCGAAGTCTGGAACGAGAGACGTGGAGGCTTATATATACGAAGAAGAGGAGGGAAGGAAGAAGGAAGGAAGGAAGAGGTGAGAGGGAGGAGGTATAATGTGAGGGAAGAAGTAAAGGAAAAGGAAAAGAGAGGAAAGAGGTAAAGAGAAGCAAAATGTATGAATGAAATGAAAGGAGGAGGAAAGGGATGAAAGGGCAGAAAAATGGATGTTCTAAGGTGAAGGTGGAAGTAAAGAGATGGTATAAGAGAATAGAGAGGAATGATGAAGGGAAAAAATGGAAAGCAGAGGAAGGATGATAAATGGCAAAATAGGAAAGGGAGGAACGAGGCAACAATGAGATGAGGTGAAGTAAAAGAGGAATAAATGAGAGGCGATTTGTAGAAGGAGAGACAAAGGACAGAAGATGGAGACGAAGAGAGAGAGGAAAGATTTGACGAAAGAGACGAAAGGAAAGGGAAAAGAACGAAGAGGAAAGATGCGAAATGAAGGGGTACAAAGACAGACAGACAAAGATGTGAAGGAAGATGAAAAAGAAAAGAGAGAAGATGTGAACAATGAGAAAAGAAAGAAGTAACAAGAAAAGAGTTAAGATGTAAACTATAAGAAAAGATGCGAATTAAGAGAGACAGAAAATTAATCAAAGGAAGAACTAAAATTAGACGTAATATGTAAACAAAAAATAAAAGGAAAAAGAAAGGTGTGTAGGGAGACAATAAAACGAGCGAAAATCCACTGAAAAAGGAGCAAATAAAAGGGATAAAAAGTGGAGGAAGGAGAGAGAAAACGGAAGCAGTAAGATGTAAGGCAGGTGGTAAAGGAGGCATCATGGAAATCCTGAGGTCCAGTGCAACCTGAAGGAGGAAGGAGGGCAAGGGGGGGAATGTTTGTAAAGTGGAGAAGAATGAGAGAGAGAGAGAGATAGAAATAGAGATAGAGATAGAGATAGAGATAGAGAGAGAGAGAGAGAGAGAGAGAGAGAGAGAGAGAGAGAGAGAGAGAGAGAGAGAGAGAGAGAGAGAGAGAGAGAGAGAGAGAGAGAGAGAGAGAAAAAGTTATGTCGTTTATTTTTCTCTCAACCCCCTAAAAGCCTTCAAACACACGCACACACACACACACACACACACACAGACACACACACACACTATTGCCTCAACATTTTAGTAACAGTTCAAGTAGCAAATAAAATGGGACGTATAATATTATGTGTTAACTTCTCAAAGGCCAGCCAGCTACATCCTCCACTTCCCTCCCTCTATTCCTCCACCTTCTTACCTCTCCCTCTCCAATACAACTCCTCCTTCAGATACTTAATAACACGTTGTATGGTGAGGAATAAAAGTCATGTCTTATCTGTCCCTTAATTAGTTATTAGACCCAATAAGAAGTGATTTCCTTTTTTTTTATGTAATGAATGTATTTTTATTTTTGTACTCCAGTATATTAAAGGAGAGACTGTATTAAAGGAGAGACTATGGACATTTATGCACATACACACACACACACACACACACACACACACACACACACACACACACACACACAACTACCATCGTTAACTTACACATAATCACCAACCATCTACAAACTCGTATATTAACACACACAAGAGTACATCTACGTGAATACATACATACATACAGAGTACATCCACACACACACACATACACACACACACACACACATATATATATATATATATATATATATATATATATATATATATACCCATACACAAATACCCTTCAGTTTCTCCGTAATTTGATATTCACCCTCTCACATTACCATATTTCGTCAAGTAATTTTCTCCCTCGAGATGTTATTCCTCTATTCTCCCTGTCTTCTGTATCTTCCTTCTCCCATTTTATCGTATTTTTTTTTCTATCCTATGAATTTGTCCTTCTATTTTGCATATATATATATATATATATATTTTTTTTTTTTTAATTCTATACAGGCCAGTCTCAATTGGTGGAATTTAATTATTCCTAACCTTCTTTCTTGTTCTTCCTCTTCTATGCTGTACATTTTCCTTCAATCTGTCTTTTTGTTTGCTTTCCTATCTAATACCATTTTTCTCTATTCTCCATATCACTATTGTTGCACATCGTTTTACTTTGTTCTTGCTTTTGTTCTTGGCCTTTTTGTTCTTGTTCTTGTTCTTCTTCTTCGAGAGAGATGACGCACGAAGGTAGATAAGAAGAAGTGTGGAAAGAGAGCAGAAATGTGAGAGGCAATGATTACAAAAGGAAAAATATGTGATGTGGAGAGAGAGAGAGAGAGAGAGAGAGAGAGAGAGAGAGAGAGAGAGAGAGAGAGAGAGAGGCGGGGACAGGTGGGTTGGGTGAGACGAGTGGAATGGAGAAGGAAGTGGCCGGGAGAGAGAGTAGATGGAGGGAAGGAGTGAGAGGCTAAGTGAGTTAAGAGACATTGAAAGAGAAGGGGACAAGAGACGAGTGAGTGAAGAAAGGAGGAGGGAAAAAATAGTGAGAGAAAAGAGGGTGGTTGTATTAGATAATCAACCGATAGAGAGAGAAAGAAAGAGAGAGAGAGAGAGAGAGAGAGAGACAGAGAGAGAGAGAGAGAGAGCAGTATAGAATAGTTAGTTGCATAAAATTATAGTGTGTTTATTCTGTAGCTACTCCTGCTGCTCAGTCGGGAAAGGAGAAGAGATTGGGTTGGTGTGTGTGTGGTAGTGGGTGGGTGGATGCTGGTGGGAGAAAGAAAGATGACTGTTGATATGAAAGGAGAGAGAGAGAGGCTTGGATCACAATACGAGAGAGAGGGAGGGGAGGGAGGAGGGATGCTGAGACGAGATCAAAGCAACAACATAATAAATACACAGACAGACAGCACCGAATCTGCCACCGTATTCGAAGTGGGTTGGAAGAGGAATAATATGTATGATGTTGAGATGTAAAGAGGAAAAAGAAGGAGAGGAGGAGGAGGAGGTGTAAAAAGGATAAAAAAGGAGAGGACGAGGAGATGTAAAAAGGAAAAGAAGGAGAGGAGTAGGAGACGTAAAAAGGAAAAAGAAGGAGAGGAGGAGGAGGTGTTAAGAGGAAAAGGAAGGAAAGGAGGAGGTGTAAACTAAAGAGGAAAAAGAAGGAGAGGAGGACAAGGAGGTGTAAAAAGGAAAAAGAAAGAGAGGACGAGGAGGTGTAAAGAGGAAAAAACAGGAGAGGAGGAGGTGTAAAGAGGAAAAAGAAGGAGAGGAGGAGAAGGAGGTGTAAAAAGGAAAAAGAAGGAGAGGACGAGGAGGTGTAAAGAAGAAAAAGAGGGAGAGGAGGAGGTGTAAAGAGGAAAAAGAAGGAGGGAGAGGAGGAGGTGTAAAGAGGAAAAAGAAGGAAAGGAGGAGAAGGAGGTGTAAAAAGGAAAAAGAAGGAGAGGACGAGGAGGTGTAAAGAGGAAAAAAGAAGGAGAGGAGGAGATGTAAAGAGGAAAAAGAAGGAGAGGAGGAGGGGGAGGAGGTGGGATGAAATTTAAAGGATGGATGGGCGGAATGAATCTATGAATGAAGGAAGGGGAAAGAATGTTAGGATGTGAAGGAAGGATGAAGTGCAGAACAGAATAAGGAGAGGAAATAGGGATATAAAGAAGAGTGGTCAGACAGTAGCGGTGATAGTGGCCAAATGATTATAGTGGTGATAGTGATAGAATAGTAGGTGTGATAGTGGCATGATTATAGGGATGATAGTGATAGGATTTTTGGGGTGATAGTGGCATGATTATAGGGATGATAGTGGTATGATTGTAGGGGTATTAGGTGTAGTGGTAGAATAGTAGAGGTGGTAGTGGTAGGATAGTAGAGGTGATAGTAGTAATGGGATAATAGTAGAAGTGAGAGTAGTAGTAGTAGGGTAGTAGTGGTGGGGTGATAGTGGTGTGTAGGAAGAAATGAAAGGATGTAAGAAGTAAAGGAAAGCTAAGAAGGAAGGAATAAAATTATGTATGGAACAAAAGAAGTTAGAATAATAATAATGAGGCAATGGATATGCGAGGAGGAAGAGAAGGGAGGAGAAAGAGGAGGAGAGAAGGGGAGAAAGAGGATGAGGAAGAGGAGAAGAAGAAGATGAGGAGTGGAAGAGGGATGAGGAGGAGGAGAGAAGGGAGAAAGAGTAGGAGAGAAGGGAGAAAGAGGATGAGGAAGAGAAGGAGGAGGAGGAAGAGGAGGAGAGGAGGAGAGAAGGGGAGAAAGAGGATGAGGAAGAGGAGAAGAAGAAGATGAGAAGTGGAAGAGGGAGGAGGAGGAGATGTGAGTAGGGGAAAATGAATGTAATGATTGGGTTAGTTTGCCTACCTTCCCTCTCTTGTAATCTCCCCCCCCCCCCCAACCACTCTCTCTCTCTCTCTCTCTCTCTCTCTCTCTCTCTCTCTCTCTCTCTCTCTCTCTCTCTCTTTCTCTCTCTCTCTCTCTCTCTCTCTCTCTCACAGACACACACACACACACACATCCCATCCTTTTTCCTCTTTTTATCCACACCTTTTCCCTACCTTACTCCCTTATCTATCTCTTTTTTTTCTTTACCTTTCTTTCCCATCCTCTCTCCCATGATACAATTCCCTTCAAGGTGGTATTACAATATTGGTAAATTTGGAACAAAGGATTACTACAAACTACTCCCAGCAACAGGTCCTATTTCCTGCATGGCATACCTTGGAGGACTCAAATCGCTCTAAAGTACAAAAAGTTTATTAATATATAATTTTCTCCTTTAAAATATAATGATCTTTGTCATACGTACATAATATAAAACGTGAAAGGTTGTGAGAGGGAAAACCACACCGGCACAACATCATTTTCACTCAGGCGTCAAAAGGGAACACTAATTAGAATACTTTGTCCTTTCCAATTTCATGGAGCCTCATTACAGTAACACGGAGAGAGAGAGGAGAGAGAGAGAGAGAGAGAGAGAGAG
>JAWZYT010004957.1:17500-67500 GCA_034508575.1 Petrolisthes manimaculis | reverse complement strand
GAGACAAACGGAGAGAAAATCGGATGAAAGGGAGAGAAGATATGGAGGAAAGAAGGAGAGAGATGGAGGGAAAGAGTGAGAGAATAATGCAAATATTTCTTACAAAGGGAGAGATTATGAGAGAATGGAGAGACGGAGAGAAAATTTTTCTTACAAAGAGAGAGATTGTGCGAAAAAATGTGCGAAAAAAATAAAACAATTGTGAAAGAGTGTGTGAAATTGTGTATGTATGTGTGTGTATGTACGGATATGTATACACATGACTGTACATACATACATACACGGTATATCTGGTTCATATGTATGTATGTATGTATGTATGTATGTATGTATGTATGTATGTATGTATGTATGTATGTATGTATGTATGTATGTATGTATGTATGTATGTATGTATGTATGTATGTGTGTGTGTGTGTGTGTGTGTGTGTGTGTGTATGTATGTATGTATGTATGTATGTATGTATGTATGTATGTATGTATGTATGTATGTATGTATGTATGAATGTATGTGTATGTATGTATGTATGTATGTATGTATGTATGTATGTATGTATGTATGTATGTATGTATGTATGTATGTATGTATGTATGTATGTAGTATGTATGTATGTATGTATGTATGTATGTATGTATGTATGTATGTATGTATGTATGTGTGTGTGTGTGTGTGTGTGTGTGTGTGTGTGTGTGTGTGTGTATGTATGTATGTATGTATGTATGTATGTATGTATGTATGTATGTATGTATGTATGTATGTATGTATGTATGTATGTGTGTGTGTATGTATGTATGTATGTATGTATGTATGTATGTATGTGTGTATGTATGTATGTACAGTATGTATGTATGTATGTATGTATGTATGTATGTATGTATGTATGTATGTATGTAATAATAATAATAATAATTAACGGTTTATTGATAAATATGCAGCCCAGGAGCTGAAAATATACATAGAAACAAAGGTAAATATAGTCGAGGTAAAGGATATAATCATACTTGTGGGCGTCCGACATGTGCACAAGTACTGTACCAACACAAAATAAAGACAAAATATAAACAAATACACCCCTAATAAAAGCTTTTAAATGTAGACATTAATGAACTTATGAGTTAATAAATTTTACAATGGTAGGAATGGCGCTGTTCTTATATCTGTCAGTCCGTGGAGCTTTGATAGGGACGAGGCGATTATGGTGGCGAACAGCTCGTTGAGGAGGAGGGGCATCGGCAGGTAGGAAGTGTCGGTATCTTGGATTGTTAAGGAGTTTTGTTGCAAATTGTTGTAGTTGTGATTTATGTATATCGGAGACAGTGGAGAGGCCCAGTAGAGAGATTACATCTTGATAGTGAGTGTAGTTTGGTCCCAGGATGATCCTAAGAGCTCTCTTTTGAATTTTTTCCAATTTGCATCTTTGTGTAGAATTAAGTGAGGAAGACCAAACGGGTGAAGCATAGCAGAGCTTGGGTAGGATGAAAGTTTTGTAAAGGTGTATCAAGTCATTAGTGGGGACTCCTAATTTTCTTAGTGTACGTAGCATGTGAAGTCTAAAAGATGATGATGTGACTGAAGAATTAACAAGTGGATCCCATTGTAGTTTGTCATGAATGAGGATGCCTAGCAATTTGATGGAGTGGACCACGTTGAGGGTATGGTTACCTAGTTTGAGAGTAGGTTGGGGGATAGGCTTTGAGGCGAGGTTGAAATGCATGACTACAGTTTTATTTTTGTTTATGGTGATGTGATTATCACAGGTCCAGGTCAATAGGGTATCAAGGATAGTTTGAATACTGCTGTAATCAGGGGAAATATTGTAAATAGGTGTGGCTATGGTAGTGTCATCTACATATTTCCAGCACAGTTGAGTGTTTTGAATGGCATCATTAATTAATGTGAGAAAGCAGAGTGGGCCCATGCGTGTACCCTGAGGTACACCGCAGGAAAGTGTTTGAAAAGTGGAAGTTTTGCCTTGGAATCTGACGGCTTGTTGACGGTTGTGTAAAAAATCTGCTAACCAAGAAACAAGATTCTCCCTGAGGCCGAGTTGAAGTGATTTGGTGATGATTGTGGTGTGGTCGACTAAGTCAAAAGCTTTGGAGAAATCAATGAATACTGCTGTAACTGAGGTGGAACGTTTGTCAAGATTTTTGTGAATGAAATCGAGGAAGTTGATAAGGTAATGGGTTGTTGAAGAGGATTTTACATTACCATATTGACGTGGGTCTATCTGGTTGGTAATATCAGAGTAAGTCCATTCGGCTGCGAAGCTTTCACAAATCAAGCTTGGGACAGGGGTGATCGCAATTGGCCGTAGTTCATCAAGAGATTTTGGGTTGGTTGATTTAGGTATTGGGGTTATGTACGAGTGTTTCCAGTCAGAAGGAGACATAGATTGTTGAAAAGAAGCATTGATGATGGAGGTCAACGGTAAGGCAAGTTCCGGGGCAAATTCCTTATAGAGACGGATAGGTAGATCAAGTGGTGTATGTATGTATGTATGTATGTATGTATATGTGTGTGTGTATGTATGTATGTATGTATGTATGTATGTATGTATGTATGTATGTATGTATGTATGTATGTATGTATGTGTGTATGTATGTATGTATGTATGTATGTATGTATGTATATGTGTGTGTGTATGTATGTATGTATCATTATTATTATTATTATTATTATTATTATTATTATTATTATTATTATTATTATTATTATTATTATAATTATTATTATTATTATTATTATTATTATTATTATTATTATCATTATTATTATTATTATTATTATTATTATTATTATTATCATTATTATCATTATTATTATTATTATTATTATTATTATTATTATTATTATTATTATTATTATTATTATTATTATTATTATTATTATCATTATTATCATTATTATTATTATTATTATTATTATTATTATTATTATTATTATTATTATTATCATTATTATCATTATTATCATTATTATTATTATTATCATTATTATTATTATTATTATTATTATTATTATTATTATTATCATTATTATCATTATTATTATTATTATTATTATTATTATTATTATTATTATTATTATTATTATTATTATTATTATCATTATTATCATTATTATTATTATTATTATTATTATTATTATTATCATTATTATCATTATTATTATTATTATTATTATTGTTATTATTATTATTATTATTATTATTATTATTATTATTATTATTATTATTATTATTATCATTATTATCATTATTATCATTATTATTATTATTATTATTATTATTATTATTATTATTATTATTATTATTATTATTATTATTATTATTATTATTATTATTATTATTATTATCATTATCATTATCATTATTATTATTATTATTATTATTATTATTATTATTATTATTATTATTATTATTATTATTATTATTATTATTATTATTATTATTCCAATAATATTTTTTAATCTCTATATATATGAGTAGCTCTCTGTTACAACCAGACAACCGCCACACCCCCTTAAGCGAGATAATCGCCTTTAAAGTATAGGTAATAATCACGCATAAGGTAAACACGAATAATTTGTTGACCGTTACTTCACTTCACCAACTGGATATCACCACAATATAACATTTATTGTGGTTTTTAAGACTTCATTAGAGGCCAAATTTTATTAGCTTTTGACTGATATATGCCAAAATGTGTTCAGTTCCCTATTAAGAAAGATATTACAGGTATAATAAATACGACTGTCATGGAGAAGAGGTGAAAAGTTTATGTTCGTACTGATATATTAGAATAATATGGAGAATTGGTAAATAATAATAATTTATGCTATTTAGATTAAGAAACTACATTGTTTAAGCATTCTATAGGTATAATTGTGAGGCAGTTACATAACAAAATAACTTTAAAATCTTCAAAAGAGTGAATACTATCAAACGTCTTTTAGTGCGTGGAATGCGGTAGGTTGGTGCGCGCAAGTTGCCAAACGTACGATTCAACCTACCCTCATCTCATCCGTTACTAATATGTCTCACTCACTATCCATATCATTCGCCATACATACATACACTGACATACATAAACACACTGCCATACACACACTGCCATACATACATACACTCACTGCCATACATACATAAACACACTGTCATACATACATACACACACTGCCATACATACATACATACATACACACACTGCAATACATACATAACCACACTGACATACATCAACACACTGACATACATACATACACACACTGCCATACATACATACACACACTGCCATACATACATACATACACACACACACTGACATACATACATACACACACTGACATAGATACATACACACACTGCCATACATACATACACACACTGCCATACATACATACACACACTGCCATACATACATACACACACTGCCATACATACATACACACACTGCCATACATACATACACACACTGCCATACATACATACACACACTGCCATACATACATACACACACTGCCATACATACATACACACACTGCCATACATACATACACACACTGCCATACATACATACACACACTGCCATACATACATACACACACTGCCATACATACATACACACACTGCCATACATACATACACACACTGCCATACATACATACACACACTGCCATACATACATACACACACTGCCATACATACATACACACACTGCCATACATCAACACACTGACATACATACATACATACAAACACTGACATACATACATAAACACACTGACATACATCAACACACTGACATACATCAACACACTGCCATACATCAACACACTGCCATACATACACAGACTCTCACATACACTCTCGTCACACATACACACTCACTCTTCTGTGAGGTGTCAGTGAATCGTGTAAACACAGATGCTCCTCCCATTCCTGTACCTCATCCTACCATCCCTATATTCCTGTCACCTCATCCTATTCCTTATTCTCCTATTCGTGTGTCTTGTCTGTCCTCACTCATCCTTATCCTGCATCCATTTTTACTCATTTTTATCCCATACTCACCTATTCTTGTCTCACGATCCTACTTTATGTACCCACTCATTTCTATTCATCTATCTCTCTTACACACACACACAGACAGTTCCCGTGCCTCGTCTTGTTCATGGTAGGTGACAAGGTCTAATAAGTAAGGTCTGTCGGCGCGCAGGCTGGGGTGTGTAGATGGAGGGATTGTGTGTGTGTGTGTGTGGATGGAGGGATTGTGTGTGTGTATGTGGAAGGAGGGATTGTGTGTGTATGTGGAAGGAGGGATTGTGTGTGTGTGGATGGAGGGATTGTGTGTGTGTGTGTGTGTGTGTGGATGGAGGGATTGTGTTTGTGTATGTGGAAGGAGGGATTGTGTACCTGGATGACAGTTCACGGTATTAGTAACGGGAGACAATGGAAGAAGTTTCTATCAAGATAAGGCCTAAATTTCTCCAAGTTAAAAGATGTTCAGCATGAACGTAAACACGCACATTTTTTAAGCCAAAATTGAACCCATCACTGACCCCAACCTTCGTGTTGACTGGTACAAGGATGGTCAGCCAATTCAGATGGGATAATTCTTTCGCCTCATTCATGACTTTGGTTATGTGACGAAACTTTGGTTCGCGGCTGTATCTGCCTTATTGTATGCGTGTGTATGTAAAGTATGCGAGTGTGTGCCTGTTTGTGTGTGTGTTGTATTGTGTTATCTACTGTGTGTCCTGTAATACAGAATTACAGGCTAGGGTAGAAGAGAAAATATATAGAGAAACACACACACCCACTAAACCTCCACTGCCATTATCAGCCTAAGAGAGAGAGAGAGAGAGAGAGAGAGAGAGAGAGAGAGAGAGAGAGAAGGACATACAGTCTGTCAATGATGCACGTATCCACGGTTGAGTTAGTACCCACACTCGTTCAGTTACACTCAGTTTTAGCTGGTAAAATCTGGAGTAGAAATCAGGGGTACAGCAGATATTAGATTGACCAATCACAAACACTGTAAGATAACCCACCTTACTACTCCAGGTTTTACTGGCTAAAACTGCGAGTAACTGAACGAGGGTGAGGTACATGCATCGACAGACTGTACACTCTCCCGTCCCATCCCACTACTCGTTCTCTTTCTCTCTCATCCTTCCTCGGTAATCCTTCTATCTACCACTCTTCTCACACTCCACTTACTTCATTCCCTCATTCCACCCTCGTTCTCTCTACCCGTTCATCATCTCCCACTCTTTCCATCCCACTACTATAATCTTTCCTTTTTCAGTACTTTTTTTTACCTATTTCTCCCCACCATTAATACCCTGCTATCTCCACTCCCTTTCTTACTTCCCTCACTCATTCTCTAACTACCAACCCATCCTCCCCCTATCCCTAACAGTCATTCAACACACATAACTTCAAGGTCAGTCAGGAAGGGTGAGGGAGTAATAAGGCAGGGAGGGAAGAATAGAACGGGAAGCAAGCAGCTATCTTGACCGATAGGCAGGAACACCCCCCCCCAAACACACACACACACAACTCTGAAGTAAGCCACAGGACCTTACTGTACTCTATTATAGTATACTGACTGTATACCCACATCTATAGAATTATATTTGAGAAGGTAGAGGTGGAGGGCTGGAGAAAATGAATCATAGTCTAGTAACTCGCTATGAGATGGTGTTAAATTTGCTGGTGGCAGTATCTCTTGATGTGAAAATATATCCTTAATGTACGGGTATTTTGTAGTATCAATATAAGCTAGCAATCGTTTAGGCTTACAATCTTTGCTTCATTCAGGGCGATGGGAGCATCATATTTTTGTGAGAGTTGTACAGTCGTGGACAATAATATCGCGCCCCTCCTGACTGGGGCGTATATCAAAAGCGCGGATTCGAAAAGTGACCGCGTTGGAACCTCACCAATAAACCATTATCAAATGCGCGGCAAGGTTAATCCCATTTGTTCCCTATGTCATTAAGTATCATTCGGAGTGTCATAATGCTTCACACGGTGTTAACTGAGACTGAGAAATTATAATTTGGTCTACATTTCATTGACCAAACAGATGTAGAAGATTGCTTCGTCGAGGAGGTAATGACAGACACACCTCAGAGAGATGTACTCGCTTTACAGACTATCTGGTTGATAATTAAGTAACAGCAGAATCAAGATATCCTCCAGTGCTTTGGGCTGAAGTCCCTTCAAATACAAAGCGTACCAACAATTCAGCTGAATCTTTTCATGCTCATTTCAATGAGCAATTTTATACATCCCCTCCATCTATATTAATTTTGTGTTGATGGATGTACTAGGAAAGCTCCAGCCTGCTACTAATATTAAGATGAGGAGTATCGGTAAACCAGCAACTACACGGAAAGTTGAACGAGACAGGACAGAATATGCCATGGCACAATACAACAAATTTATCTCTGACGAAATAAACCGACACAATTACATGAAGTGTTTAGGTAACTGATTCCCAGCAAGAACAAACATGTAACTTTGAAAGGAGTGAAAAACGCGATGAATATAGAACAAAAAAACAAAATCCTTCAAAATCCCCGTGGTAAGCAGGGAGCAACAGATGATAGCGTCTGGCTAACGGAAGAGGTGAACGATCATTAAAGAACTGCTACACAAGCAGACTTTCAAGTACGTGAAAATACTCCCACTCAGCCGCGCTTTTGATAGAAATATATCAGCGCTTTCAATGATGACCCGCCGCGCTTTCGTAAAAGGGCGCCTGACTGTGACTCAGTCATAAGAGGGGCGCGATATTATTGTCCATAATAGTACATCAGCAAAGTTAAATAGCTTTTGCGAGTAGGCTTTTTCCCTGGCATTAACCTAACAGGATTTAATTGTGCATCACTATAATCCATCTGAATGAAATACCCTTCCTTGTATGCAACATCAAAAACAAATACTCTGGCTTCTATGAAGGATACAGATTCACTCTTTGGTTTTCAATTCACTATGTATTGTTTTAACACGTCTATCTTCAAAAAGTCTTGCTGGCGCATTCTCACAACTAGATACTAATAACGAATAGCATACCGAATCATGTTGCAATACGAGTCAAAGTCGTTAATATCACTCGCGGATAAATTTCCTTTCAATATTCCCAAATGCACTGTCACACGGTAAAAAAAGTGTCCAGGCACGAGATACGTGTTCTATAAATCTATGGTTTTTAATCGGCCACTGTGCACTTCGTGGAGATAGTTAAGTATAATATTTATGTTTTTGTTTTAGCCTCGATGTTTGAAAGCCTTCTTATCAAAATCAAACTCGATATCAATCCACTTTTTAAGACAGCTAGCAATTTCGACAGAGCCACGTCCACCTGTAACCTCGTCCCAAACAAACATTGTTGATGTATTTGTCTTAACGTTATGAATACAAAAATTATACATCCACAATTTGCGATGGTAGTATGTAACACTTGTGGAGAGTTTTGGTATAGGGATAGTCTGCTGTAATTCTATGCAAATAACAGCTACATTATTATTCTTATTTTCCTTCTTCTCCTTCATTAATCGTTGACCTTCTAATGCTTTCGCCTTGTGTTGCCTTAACTGTTCTTTTCCTCCCTATTATCTCTCATTCGCTACCGAAAGACAGAAAGACAGAGGAAAACAGCTAAATACACACACGCACACACACACACACACAGAGAGAGAGAGAGAGAGAGAGAGAGAGAGAGAGAGAGAGAGAGAGAGAGAGAGAGAATAAATAGATAGATAGAGTCAGCATATACTAAGAAAGTCATTTTAATTGGCTGTTTTTTAATTTCTCTCATCTCCCTCCCTCCCCCTCTCTCGTTTATTAAGTAAATTTCCTGTAAGGAAGGGTAGGTCGAAAGTCACACTATAATGACACTTCGATTTGACCCTTAGAGTGTGTGTATTTCTGTGTGTGTAGGGGTGGGGGTGGATGGTGGGTATGCGTTATAATGCGTGTGGCCTGTGTTTCCACTGGTGAAAGAAACACACGTTTGTGTTTTGTGTCGACCTACAGGAAATTTTGTGAGTTCACAAATTATTATAATTGGATTTAATTAATTATACATCTTATTCGATGCATTGTCATAATTTTACTAAGAAATATTGAAGTACTTTAAGAGTTCCCTAAAAATGCAGTACGAGAAGTTGGGCTATTAGCCTGGTGGTATGGCGCCGGGCACCTCCCATACAGGCATCATCCAAGAATTTCCTTTATGATTTATGTCAATATTGTGATAACTACATGGATTTACAGTTTGTTTTTGCAATAAATATGTATATTAATGTTTATACTCTATAGCAAACGTTCCCAACTGCTAATAAAATAATCACATAAAGCATGAAGTAAATAATAAGAAATCACGCATGGGCAACATGACCGACTGCTCAGTGCTCACAGCTACACACACTCGCTTGTCATTGTCTCCACAGTACTTCATTCTATTTCAAACGTTCTAGGCCTGTCTATATGCAAGTTAAGATGATAGTCATTTGTTCATTAGATAGAAGAGGAATTGTAGAAGTGATTCATGTTAATAACTCAATTTCAGGGTAATGGCGGAAGTCTGGTTGTAACACTCAGGGCCTCATATATGGTATTTTATTATTTATGTAATTATTCTCATGTACGTATTCTCATGTACGTATTCTCATGTACGTATTCTCATGTACGTATTCTCATGTACGTATATTATTCCCCAGGTCATAAGTGTATGTATTTTATTTCCATGACCTGTATTTTATTTTCATGTATGTATTTTATTTCCATGACCTGTATTTTATTTTCCTATATGTCTTTTCAGGTTGGTTAAGGTGGTGGTTGTTTTTGTGTACATTGGAGTGCCAGGATTCCTCCAAAGTCTGCTAGGAAACAGGACCAGAGATAATATACATATACAGGATATATACAGGATAATATAAACTAATACAGGATAATAAATAAGTATAGGTTGATTGTGGAAAATAGACAAAGAGAGACTATTGTCATGGGTGATAGGAATGGACATATAGGAATTTTAGGAGAGAAAGTGAATGGAAATGGGGAACTTTTGTTAAATTTCAAGGAAGAGAACATACGTACATGAGAATACGTACATGAGAATACGTATATGAGAATACGTACATGAGAATACGTACATGAGAATACGCACATGAGAATACGTACATGAGAATACGCACATGAGAATACGCACATGAGAATACGCACATGAATAAAATAAATACATGAAAATACACATGTGAAAAGAATATGCACAAAAAAATACGCACATGAGAATATGCACATGGAAATAAAATACACACATGGGAAAATGAAATAATTATCCATGTGAAAATACACACACGGGAAAATACACACACGGGAAAATACACACATGGGAAAATACACACACGTGGATGGATGAAGAGAGATGGATAGATTTGATGACTAACCATAAGAGAGAAGGATAGATTTGATGACTAACCATAAGAGAGAAGGATAGATTTGATGAGTGACCATAAGAGAAAAGGATAGATTTGATGACTAACCATAAGAGAGAAGGATAGATTTGTATAAGTGTGATTTGAGGAGTATGGAATGGACTATGGATGGAGGAGTGGATGAACTGAATGATTCCCTGGTTAGGAAAGTGACAGAGGTGGGTGAGAAAAGGATAGGAAGGGTAAGGAATAGAAATAAAAGAAGTTTGATGAAGAGTTGGTGGAATAAAGATAATGAGAATGTGAGGAAGAAGAGGAAAGAGAGTAATAGGAAATGTAGAAGACTGAGGAAAAATGTAGGTAATAGGGGAGTATGTAGTGAATATTTTGTTATATGCAGATGATGACTAGATTGGTACTCCTCTAAGGACATACCATGGAGTGAAGTGTTCTATGATGGTAGCTGCTGGGGAAGTGAACTATTGTTTAAGGCAAGAACAAAGTCACTGGAGGTGAATGATAGAATATATAGATGGAGTAATGAAGGCAGTAAGTTGTGTAGGGAAGATGAGACAGTATGAAGGCAGTATGGTGTGTAGGGAAGATGAGACAGTATGAAGGCAGTATGGTGTGTAGGGAAGATGAGACAGTATGAAGGCAGTATGGTGTGTAGGGAAGATGATACAGTAATGAAGGCAGTATGGTGTGTAGGGAAGATGAGACAGTAATGAAGGCAGTATGGTGTGTAGGGAAGATGAGACAGTATGAAGGCAGTATGGTGTGTAGGGAAGATGAGACAGTAATGAAGGCAGTATGGTGTGTAGGGAAGATGAGACAGTATGAAGGCAGTATGGTGTGTAGGGAAGATGAGACAGTATGAAGGCAGTATGGTGTGTAGGGAAGATGAGACAGTAGAACATGTGTTGATGGTATCTGATAAGTAGGAACGAGAGAGAGCTACCATGCTGAATGTGGTAATAAGTGAACTATATAGGAGAGAGAAAATGGAGGGAGATGGTGGAAGTGACAGTGACAGCCAAAGTGCTGCTAGGTCTGAGTGAACGAGAGCTGTACAATCCAGTGATAATAAAGAGTATGAAAGAAGTTCTATAAAGAGTATGTATGGTTGAAGAGAAAATGAGTATATAGGGACGTGCAGGTTGTATAAGATAGAGAGAGTGAAAGTATAATGTGTATATAATTATGTATTCTTTGGTACTGTTTTGGTTTGGTTTTCTCCTTAGAGGAAGACAGTGAGAGAGTACCGTTGTAAAGGTGACACACAGTCATCATCATCACTGGCAACACTGACGCCTCAGATCATCACTGGCAACACTGACGCCTGGGTTTGTTTACCTCTGTGAAGCTCAAAGCCTGGCAGGGGAATATTTTAGTATTTATTTGCATTTTAAGGGCATTTAAGGATATTTTAAGGGCTCAAGATTATATTAAGGGTTAGTTAAGGGTATACAGTTAATGGTGAAGGGACATAAATAAGGGTAAGTTGGTGAAATAAGGGAATTTTGAAGGGTTTAAATAAGGGTGGATAATAATGGCTGTGCTAAAATGTTACCATAAATATTAGAATGATTTTGTTTTATTATGTTTAAGGGTTCACTGTTATTTTAAGGGTATATAAATAAGGACAAATTGGATATATAAGGGGATTTTATTGATAAAGGATTTAATTAACAAGAAATATATTAATTAACGTTAAATTTATTTATTTCAGAAGTGGGATTACAGAAGAAGGATTTACATACGAAGATTTACATCAAGGGATTTAGAAAAGGAGGATTACAATGACTACACCAAGGTATTTATGAAGAAGAATTATTATGGGTAAATTTACAGAAAACCTGGGTTCACTATATTGTATATATTAGTATCATTACCCACTATTTTGGACCATTCTAAGACACTTTTCATCTATGGTGTTTCTCTCGGAAATGCCTCGTTTTCGAGATATGCCCCGTTTACAAACATGATTTGGAAACTAGTCTTACCTGACCTAACCTAACCTAGACCCCAGCACACTACCGGGACCTAACCTGGGCAGACTACTGGACCTAACCTGGGTAGACTACGGGACCTAACCTGGGCAAACTACCGGACCTAACCTGGGCAGACTACCGGACCTAACCTGGGCAAACTACCGGACCTAACCTGGGCAAACTACCGGACCTAACCTGGGCAAACTACCGAGACCTAACCTGGGCAAACTACCGGGACCTAACCTGGGCAAACTACTGGGACCTAACCTGGGCAAACTACCGGGACCTAACCTGGGCAAACTACCGGACCTAACCTGGGCAAACTACCGGGACCTAACCTGGGCAAACTACCGGGACCTAACCTGGGCAAACTACCGGGTATAACCAGTGTAAACTATCATAAAATGACCTGGGCAAATTTCCAGGACCTAACCTAATGTGGTGATACTGCTCAAGCCTAGCCGAAAACCCAGTTATTCTGTAATAATACATTATGATCTATCTATCTATCTATCTATCTATCTATCTATCTATCTATCTATAGCTCTGATGCCTCGCTCCCTCCGGGAACTCCCCCCAAGGGGATGGCCACGGCAGAAAAGTCTCCAGTCTTCCCTGTTCCAACACTCCCTCCTTACTTGGTCCAGCCCCTCCCCTCCCCCTCACATTACTCTTCTTTACATACTCCCTCCTTACTCCGTACTCTGTCCCTCACATTACTCTTCTTTACATACTCCCTCCTTACTCCGTACTCTGTCCCTCACATTACTCTCCTTTACATACTCCCTCCTTACTCCGTACTCTGTCCCTCACATTACTCTCCTTTACATACTCCCTCCTTACTCCGTACTCTGTCCCTCACATTACTCTCCTTTACATACTCCCTCCTTACTCCGTACTCTGTCCCTCACATTACTCTCCTTTACATACTCCCTCCTTACTCCGTACTCTGTCCCTCACATTACTCTCCTTTACATACTCCCTCCTTACTCCGTACTCTGTCCCTCACATTACTCTCCTTTACATACTCCCTCCTTACTCCGTACTCTGTCCCTCACATTACTTTCCTTTACATACTCCCTCCTTACTCCGTACTCTGTCCCTCACATTACTTTCCTTTACATACTCTTCCACTCTGTTCTGCCATCTAACTGGTGGTCTGCCTCTCACATCAGGTCCCACAACTTCACTTCCATACACCTTATTTACAAACTCCTGACCTTGCATTCTCTCTACATGTCCAAACCACCTCAATGTATTACATTTCACATTATTATTATTACTACCATTTTTATTATTATTATAACTACTATTATTATTACTACTTCAACTACTTTTATGATTATTATTATCGGTAAATATTGAAAGAATTATAGTTATTGTGTATGGTGTTTCTACCTTTATTACCCATTTATTTACACCATTCTAAGACTTTTTTTCATTTAAGTGATGAGTTCATTTTTAACATCCATTTTATTGTGCAAATTTAATGTTTTATCCATACATAAATAACCTAACCTATCCTAACTTAACCTAACCTAACCTAATCTAATCTAACCTAACCTAACCTAACCTAATCTAATCTAACCTAACCTAATCTAATCTAACCTAATCTTAACCATTGCAGACTACCAGGACCTAACCTGAGCAGACTACCAGGACCTAACCTGAGCAGACTATTGGAAGTTTTACAAGGTAAGTAAGACCTAAATCAAAGTTATTATTATTATTATTATAACATATATAAAACACCTAAATTTAGGAAAAAAATTACGTGTCAATAATGGTGCAATTTTTATTATTATTATTATTATTATTATTAATATGAAAATTATTATTATTATTATTATTAATATGAAAATTATTATTATTATTATTATTATGAAAATTATTATTATTATTATTATTATTATTATTATTATTATTATTATTATTACATATACCGTACCATAAAACACCCAAACTTTGGACATTTTTTACGTGTGTTTGTGAATAATTGTGTTAATAATGGTACAAGTTTGTAAAGGTGGTGTATGGAAGTGAAGTTGTGGTGTGTGGTGTGAGAGGCAGACCACCAGTTAGATGGCAGAACAGAGTGGAAGAGTATGTAAAGGAGAGTAACATGAGGGACAGAGTAGGGCTGGACCAAGTAAGGAGGGAGTGTTGGAACAGGGAAGACTGGAGACTTTTCTGCCGTGGCCATCCTCTTGGGGGAGTTCCCGGAGAGAGTGAGGTGTCAGAGCTATAGATAGATAGATAGATAACGGTACAATGTTATTGGTAATAGTGTCATGTGTTAGCCAGCCAGCCAGGTAGCCTACAGTACAGTACCTATTCAATACATATAACAAACTAAATTAACCATGATAAATTGGCTTATTCTTTTTTTCAATTTTCAAGTGTTGGTTTGACCTGGATATTTGGTAGGATAAGTAACTGGACACAGGAACACAGTTGTCCCGGGCATAATTCCCTTTACAAGCAAGTTTCTTCTGCTTGAGAATGTGACAGTGTTGAAGACTGGAATGCAATATCAGACATTTTGTTACCAATGTACTGTATTAGAATGGAGAGAGAGAGAGAGAGAGAGAGAGAGAGAGAGAGAGAGAGAGAGAGAGAGAGAGAGAGAGAGACATGGAGAGAGAGAGACTGTATTGTCTTTGAAAGTGTAAAACTTACTCGTACGATTAACTGAAAAGTGCTTAATTAGACACTTTCTTCACCTCTTCCAAAAAGCAAACTCTAAATAATACAAACTTTATCAATAATAGTTTTATTTTATGGGTTTGGAAAATTGAAAAAAATATGTTGCCTTAAGGGGGTGTTGGAGTAGGGGACAGGCTTGGGGGACTAGGGGGTGCTGGAATAGGGGGACAGGCTTGGGGTGGGTACAAAGCCTGTCCCCCTATTCCTGCACCCCCCAAGACTGTCCCCCTATTCCCACACCTCCCAAGACTGTCCCCCTATTCCCACACCCCCCAAGACTGTCCCTCTATTCCCACACACCCCAAGACTGTCCCCCTATTCCCACACACCCCAAGACTGTCCCTCTATTCCCACACACCCCAAGACTGTCCCCCTATTCCCACACCCCCCAAGACTGTCCCCCTATTCCCACACACCCCAAGACTGTCCCCCTATTCCCACACACCCCAAGACTGTCCCCCTATTCCCACACACCCCAAGACTGTCCCCCTATTCCCACACACCCCAAGACTGTCCCCCTATTCCCACACACCCCAAGACTGTCCCTCTATTCCCACACCCCCCAAGACTGTCCCTCTATTCCCACACACCCCAAGACTGTCCCCCAATTCCCACACACCCCAAGACTGTCCCCCTATTCCCACACCTCCTTAAAGGAAAGTTAAGCAAAAATAAAAGAAAGAAAAAACAGGATTTGTGATAGAAATCTCCTGTAAACCTAACTGTTATTATTATGTGAATAATGTTACATTCCCTTATCTCATTCTAGTAAGTGAGAACTGGGAATGGAAATGACATACAAATGAAATTGGAACATACAGTCGCGGTCAAATATAATCATCCATATAGGGGTAACTCACGTAAAAGTTTGACAGCTTCCCTCTGTTTCTTATATGATAAACTTTCCAATAAATAGGTTAACTACCATCTTTTAATTTATTGCAAGCAGCTATGCACTACTTAAAACATTAACACACACACACACACTACTTAAAACAATAACACACACACACACACACACTACTTAAAACAATGACACACACACACACTACTTAAAACAATAATATCATATGTGAACGTGAAAACATTAGACAGTAAATTGTTTGAGATACCCATATGTGGATGATTATTATTGACCACAACTGTACAAACTTATATATATAAAGGATACTGTATATATAAAGGATACTGTATATATAAAGGATACTGTATATATAAAGGATACTGTATATATAAAGGATACTGTATATATAAAGGATACTGTATATATAAAGGATACTGTATATATAAAGGATACTGTATATATAAAGGATACTGTATATATAAAGGATACTGTATATATAAAGGATACTGTATATATAAAGGATACTGTATATATAAAGGATACTGTATATATAAAGGATACTGTATATATAAAGGATACTGTATATATAAAGGATACTGTATATATAAAGGATACTGTATATATAAAGGATACTGTATATATAAAGGATACTGTATATATAAAGGATACTGTATATATAAAGGATACTGTATATATAAAGGATACTGTATATATAAAGGATACTGTATATATAAAGGATACTGTATATATAAAGGATACTGTATATATAAAGGATACTGTATATATAAAGGATACTGTATATATAAAGGATACTGTATATATAAAGGATACTGTATATATAAAGGATACTGTATATATAAAGGATACTGTATATATAAAGGATACTGTATATATAAAGGATACTGTATATATAAAGGATACTGTATATATAAAGGATACTGTATATATAAAGGATACTGTATATATAAAGGATACTGTATATATAAAGGATACTGTATATATAAAGGATACTGTATATATAAAGGATACTGTATATACAAAGGATACTGTATATATAAAGGATACTGTATATATAAAGGATACTGTATATATAAAGGATACTGTATATATAAAGGATACTGTATATATAAAGGATACTGTATATATAAAGGATACTGTATATATAAAGGATACTGTATATATAAAGGATACTGTATATATAAAGGATACTGTATATATAAAGGATACTGTATATATAAAGGATACTGTATATATAAAGGATACTGTATATATTGGAAGGAATAATGCACAAAAATGGATTGTACACTCTTCTCTTTTTTTATTACATTATAGGTTGGTGAAGGGTTGTGTCGCATAAAGTGTATGTGTGTATGTATGTGTGTGTATATACAGTAGGCTCACACCAATAACGACTTCCAAAATAACGTTTTCAGCAATAACGGTAAGTTAGAATAGACACCCACTTTCTATAATAACGTTTAGATTCTCTCAAATAACGTATATCTCGCATTTTGAATAGCGTTTGTTTTCCGAATCTTGTGACGTCAGCCACCCCCACACGGACCCTCTGTCCCTCCCCTCCCCAGTCCCCAGTTCCCGCGCTCTCTTTCCTCGGTTCACTAGTGCTGCGTGTGTGGTTTTCGTCTCTATTGCGCTCTATCTCAAGTGTTGTCGGTCAACAATGGCTTACGCCTCACGTGTGGGAAGCAGCAGTGGTGGTGGGAGGGGGAACTTGCTACCAGAACTCCCGGGAACTTCTAATAATTCCTCTGCCAAAAGTTTGAAAACAAAACGACAAAATCACAAGAACCGAGCATACTCGCTTCAAGATAAAGAAAATATAGTTACAATGCTCGAGAGTGGTGCAAGGAACATTGAAATTGTGAGGAAGTTGAACTGTCCTGAATCTACAGTACGGAATATAAAGAGAAACTTAGTGGAAATCAAGAAGAGTATTTCATTGGCTAAGAAATACTTCGGTAGTGATGGAAATGCTAAGCGAGCTATGAAAGATAAAGGTGATAGAAACAGATTGTTAGTGATTACAGAAGATTTTCAAGTGAAATGGCTAGCTAGAAGAAACAAAGAAAATGCAAGTTGTAATGGTAGTGTGATTCGCGACCAGGCAAAGATTTTGTACACTGCGATTGCTAGAAAGAAAAACATCAAGTCTCCCCCTCCTTTCAATGCCTCAGTAGGGTGGCTACATAAATTCAAAAGTAGAAGTGGTATAAAGCATGCAGTGTATCATGGTGAAGTCTCCTCAGCTGACTTGATGGCCGCAGATTCTTTCCCTGAAATTGCCAGCAAAATTGTTCAGGAAGGAGGTTATACCCTAGATCAAGTTTTTAACTGCGACGAAACAGGACTATTTTGGAAAAAAGCACCAAAGTCGACATTCATTTCTAAGAAAGAAAAACAAGCAACAGGGATGAAAATGTCCAAGGATCGCTTCAGTGTCCTTTTAACATGCAATGCATCTGGTGACTATCTCATGAAGCCTTTGGTGATTTACAAATATAAAAGGCCAAGGGCTTATAAGGGATGTGACATGACAAAACTTAATGTCTACTGGGAACAAACAAAGAAAGGTTACATGTCCACTGAGTTGTCAAGGAAGTGGTTTGATGAATGTTTCGTTAAGGATGCCAAAAAGTACTGCCAGAAAAAGAACGTAGCCTTCAAAGTGGTGCTTTTCCTAGATAATGCCCCGAGTCATGCAAAATTTCTAGTAGGACGTCACCCTGCAGTTGAGGTTGTTTTTCTCCCACCGAATACAACCTCCAAAATACAACCGTTAGACCAAGAAATTATAGCAAATGTCAAGTTATTGTACTACAAATATGTCCACGATAAGATGAGGAAGGAAACTGACAAACAAGAAGAATTAAAGGAAGTTGATGAAGATGTGAGCAGCAGCAGCGAAGAGGAGACGCAGCATTCTCCCCCCTCCGCCTCCCCTACGCCGCAATCCACACACACCCTCCACCTCCACCCCTCTACCCACAGCCTCTGCCTCCACTTCTCCACCTGGCATAGTATCAAACCCCTCTGCCGTAATGACTATTACTGCATTCTGGAAGAAATTCAATATTCGGCAGGCAGTAAATTTCCTCGTCAACGCCTGTAATAATATAACGCTGGCAACTGTTAGGCATGGTTGGTCGGCACTGCTACCACACCTCAAGTCAGCTGAGACAGAGAGAAGGCAGACAGCAGACTTGATGAATGAAGTATTAAAAGCTGTTCGCAATATCCCAGCTCCAGGATTTGAAGAGGTAAATAGGGAAGACCTAGAAGAAATGTTAAGAGATGGTGATGCTACTGGTAGTGTTGATGATATCCTGGATGAAGAAGATAGTGATGATGGAGGTGATGCGGCGAGTGAAGCAGAGGAGCATGAGCAGAGAAAAGTGACAACACAGAAGCTGTCACACATACTGGGTGTCTGTACCAGCCTTCATGAAATGATTCAAGACATTGGAGAGAGTGAACAAGGCGAAAGGGAAAAAATGATTGGATTTGTAAATCAGATATCCAGAAATTACCAGAAACATTACAATGACCGAATGAATGACCGCCAACAGTCACTCATCACTCGCTTTCTATCACAATGCCGGCCAGCCCAAGAGCAAGAGATAGGGATGGAAGAGAATGAAAAAATTGATAATATCGGTGAATTGCCCGACGATTTTGATTTCACCGGGTTTGAGGAAGTTTTGACGAAAGTGCGTGAGCCAGACACGAGCAGGAAGAGTGAGGAGGGCGCTGGCGACGGCATACAAATGCCACAGTAGCATGACCTCCATATGTACACGGAACAATCATCACACCAAGCAACTTTTCAACTTCTTTAAGGTGATTATTATATTACGTTTGACAATCTGATACTTACCAGTAGTGATAGGAGAGCCTCAAATGGGAAAGGTGGGTCAAAATCCTGGTGTGGCAGCACCAATTAACCCTATATACATGTATTTCAATGTCACGCAAATAACGTTTTCGCAAATAACGGTGTTTTTCAGGCACTAATTAGGCGTTATTGGTGTGATCCTACTGTATATATATATGTATGTATAGGTTGGTGAAGGGTTGTGTCGTATAAAGTGTATGTGTGTATGTATGTGTGTGTATATATATATATATATGTATGTATAGGTTGGTGAAGGGTTGTGTCGCATAAAGTGAATTTCGCATAAAGTAAATTGTACATTTCCATAAGAAATAATGGTACTTTAACTTGAAAATGGAGCCTCCTTGTTCCTGTTATTTTAAGAGTTCGTGTAAATTGCATTTATTTAATATTTTTCATGATACGCACTATTTCAAATTCACATAAAGAGAGAGGAGAGTATTGTACTGTACTGCACAGTGAATTTATCTGTCTGTGTGTTATTGGATTACATTACACTATATCTATATCTATTTCTATCTATATCTTTATATCTATTTCTATCTATAGCTTTATATCTATATCTATTACTATCTATAGCTTTATATCTATATCTATTTCTATCTATAGCTTTATATCTATATCTATTTCTATCTATAGCTTTATATCTATATCTATATATCTCTTTTTATGTGAGTTTAAATTATGTGAATTTGAAATAGTGCGTATCATGAAATAAATGAAATAAATGCAATTTACACAAACTCTCAAAATAACATGAACCATTAGGCTCCATTTTCAAGTTAAAGTACCATTATTTCTTATGGAAATGTATAATTTACTTTATACGACACAACCCTTCACCAACCATTAAAAAAAAAGGAGAGTGTACCTGAACAGTATTTTCTTGTAAAACTTCTCCTCCATTTTCACAAGATAATCATTACTATCTAACATAAGGTGGTGGTATATATATATATATATATATATATATATATATATATATATATATATATATATATATATATATATATATATATATATATATATATATATATATATATATATATATATATATATATATATATATATATATATATTTTTTTTTTTTTTTTTTTTTTTTTTTTTTAAGTACAGTATTTCTATAATGAATCTTATTCTTTGCCTCTAAATGATGCACTTTACATTTAGGATTCCCAGAATGATGAAGTACTTTGAAGGCTGGGGCTGGCTACATAGGAAATGACAAAGGCATCCCAGACAGAGAAGGAGAAGAAAAATCTATACCGTAAGGCACTACTAACCATTTCAGGCCCCATGTTGCATCGTTTTTCGCAAAGATCTTGAAGGTCCTTAGTCAGATAATTATAACATTTTAACACAATGTTTACAACACCCCGCCGTAATTTATGGCGGTATAGTAGTTAGGCAAATTTGTATACTTAAGGAGTTTACTCTTATGATCTTAAGTTGTAGTCAGTGAGAACACAAAATCCTGAGCAAATGTTCGGACAAGGCGAGGTACCCCCTCTTCCTAAATCCCCCACCAGACAACCTCCTCACCATCCCCCTACAACACCCCTCATTCTATCCCCCGTCTCTCTCCCTCTCCCTCTCTTTCACTCTCACTCTCTATCTCACACACACTCTCTTTCCCACTTTCTCTCAGTTGCACACAGGGAAATATAAAGTCTTACTGACTCTTACACATTGTTATTTTAGACTCTAGAGTAATTTCGTAAAATAGATTAAGAAATAAATATTTTATGTGTAATAATGAATTGATGGTTTATGGACACAACCGTGATGGCTTGGTTGTCAGTTTGATATATTTTCACTGTGTGGTATTGTCGCGGCAATTTGAGAAATATAATGTAGATGGTTACTGGCATGTGATTGAAGAAGGTGGTGTGAACGTAGGCTACTGAAGGTGTGTTACATTCCTGCAAGCCAATGGCCAATATACTGAGATGCTCACGTGGGTGTAAAGGTGTGATTGCAATACGACTTTTTAATATGTTCAACCATGGGATGAACTCTGGTGCACTGATAACGATGATGATGAGGATACTATAATATTATTCCTTGAGAGCGATGAAGATTAAAATAAATTACATGTATAATTGTCTGTATCATTATTCCATTAATTATACAAGTAATATTATTTTGTTTACAATTACACCTATTTCCTTCTATTTATTGAATATACCTATTGGCCAATACTGTATATCTCATCACATTATACGAACAATCAAACATGTCCAGAAAAACAACCATATGGAAACTTGCAATATAAGGTTATCATTATTATTTCCTACGAAACAATTTAACCCTTAACGTCCGGACCGCGGTCATAGACGGCCCCAGGAAGCACCCGGGTCGTGTCTTACACCCCTGCCATGTGGTGACCGGGCGGGATGAAGCACTGCTATTGCCAATGTCGGCATTTGCGAGCCCAATTTGGCTTTTTTTTTTTTCTTGGCTATACTTCACCACCATCCCTACAAATCACCATCGTCAGTCAGTGTGTTACTGACTGTAAACATGGATGGATGTGGATTAGATTTCTCGTGCGTGTCCGATTCTGTGGTGCGCCATGCTTACTTACAACACTGACTGCCACCCGCGCGGGCCACGTTCAGTTGTCGTCAGAGCCACTCCACCTAAGCGAACACAGCCGCGCTCACACGAGAAAGTACCCTTCATTCCTCACTTAATTTCTCGGCAACGGAGAGTTGTAGAGAGCTGAGGTTGGTTTTATTGGAAAGAGGAAGAGTTGATGGTGCTAACAAGACCAAATTTAAGTTGTTCAGTATCGTAGTTTAGACGTACAGAGTAAGTGGAATAGAGCGATTTTGGAAAAATCGGCCAAAAGTGCCCGGCCAGGCAGTAGGGAAAGTAAGACTAGCCCCGGACTGACAAAATGGCTATCCATAGTTATCCCGTCGCGGAGGGGTTAAGCAAAGCAGTACAATGAGATTGAACAACATCATAGCGCAGTTCATATGCAAAAACCATGCAACTCATTGTTGGGGTATCACATTTGAGTTATAATGTAAGCCTTTTGAGAGAAAATCATGCGATATAATAATGTTTAAATCATGTTTTTATATATTGCCGTGTGTTGTGTAATTGAGATAGAGAGTGAGAGTGAAAGAGAGGGAGAGGGAGAGAGACGGGGGATAGAATGAGGGGTGTTGTAGGGGGATGGTGAGGAGGTTGTCTGGTGGGGGATTTAGGAAGAGGGGGTACCTCGCCTTGTCCGAACATTTGCTCAGGATTTTGTGTTCTCACTGACTACAACTTAAGATCATCAGAGTAAACTCCTTAAGTATACAAATTTGCCTAACTACTATACCGCCATAAATTACGGCGGGGTGTTGTAAACATTGTGTTAAAATGTTATAATTATCTGACTAAGGACCTTCAAGATCTTTGCGAAAAACAATGCAACATGGGGCCTGAAATGGTTAGTAGTGTTCTGTGTGTTAAGTAATACCGTGAGTTCTGTGTTTGGCCAGCAATTTCTGGGTTATATGTAACTCTGTGTGATCTGTGCGCTTTGTGTATTTGGGAATGATTAGCATATCCGTTTTTATACATGCGCTAGTGTGGTATTCCCAGGTGGTACTTATGTAGGACCTATGCTATGCCTGTGTGTTCTGTGTGTTATCTATCTATCTATCTATTGCCAGATGCCTTAATCCCCGGGGTGGTGGCCACAAATGAAATGCCTCCATGCATTTCTATCCCTTGTTAACTGGCATCCCTCCTTCGCTCATATACCTCCTAACTCCATCCTTCCATCTCATTCTTGGTCTGTCTCTTCCTCTCCATCCCTCCACCTCACTCTCATACACCTTCTTGACCAATCTCTCGCTGCCCATACGTTCTATATGACTGAACCACCTCAAGGTTTTCCTCTTCACACTCTCCAGCACATCCACATCCACATTGCATCGTTCACACACTACTTCGTTTGTCAATCTATCTCTCCATGTCACTCCACACGAGCTTCTCAGGTAACTCATTTCCACACCTCTCACTCTTGATCTGTGCCTCTCTGTCATGGTCCACACTTCACTCCCATATGTCAGTGTTGGGATTACAACACTATAATGTAGAGTCTTCTTCACTTCCATACTCATCACCCTATTCCTTGTCACTGACTTCAGTGTTCCTACAACCCTCTTGCCCTGTTGTACCCTCTCCTGCATCTCATCCACCAAACCTCCATCTTTACTCATCACACTGCCCAGATACTTAAATGAACTGACATTCGCCATAACTTGTCCATTCAACCTCACCTCACAGTCTGTGGCTGCCCCTCTCTCAAAGACCATAACTTTGCTCTTTTCCACATTTACCTTCAAATTCCGCCTCTCGCACACAGTTCCAAACCTGTTCACCAGCAGACCCTGCAACTTCCATGCATTGTCACTCACCAGTACTGTATCATCAGCAAACAGCAGCACAGGAAGCTTCCACTCACTCCCCTCCCCCATCATGGGAACACCAACATCCACTGCTCTTCCCTGTATCTCTTTCATGACTCCATCCATATATACACTGAACAACCACGGGGACATTACACAACCTTGCTTTAACCCAACATTCAATTCAAAGAACTCACTCTGCTCACTCTCCACCCTGACTGCCACTCTTGCACCCTCATATAAACTCTTCACTGCCCTCAATAACTTCCCAGGCACTCCATATATTCTCAGTACTTTCCATAGACCTTCTCGATCAATTCTGTCATACGCTTTCTCCAAATCCATAAATGCAGCATACACCTTCTGTCCCTTCTCCAGACATTTTTCCACAACACACCTCCAGGAGAAAATCTGGTCCACACACCCTCTTCCCTTCCTAAACCCACCCTGCTCCTCTCCCACCCATTTCTCTGTCCTCTCTGTGTGTAATTCACATGTGCCAGTTGTTCTGTGAGCCTTGGGTTGCATAGTGCTAAGTGAGTTGAGTGTATTTTGTAAGGGTTTAATTAATATTTCTGTGTGTTTGTGTGCTTCTGGTTTTACCACTCGATCAGTGCCACATGAACTCATCCCATCTCTCGCATAAATATTTCTGCCTAAACTCCATTTTAATGTATCTCTGTATTCACCAGTACTACTAACACCCACACTTCACTTAAACCGTCCTTTTCTCCTTTGCTCAACCCCCTTATCCCTAACCTGATCCAACTGAGCCTCTAATCTTACCCTCACCTCACCTCAATTAACCCAGTCTACATGTCTTTAGTGCCCCCTTTTCAGCTCTGTACTGCACTATACTATATTTATTATATTTGTCTAGACTTTTGCTTCTGTTTCTGTGAGAGTGGGTCAGTGGAGAGAGGAAAAAAGACAGTAGAGGTACAGAGTATATATATATGACGTGTGAACGATGTGGGTATGAAAATAGGTTTAAAAATGAGGGTGAATGGGAATGCCAGACATGCAAGTTGAAAGGTGAAAATGTTGCCCTCACGTTGAAAGCCAGGAATCTAATAGAGGAACCAATGAGTATGAGAGATGAGGTAGGGAGGATGAAAGAGGACATAGAAGACACGGTGAGGGCTGTGCTGTCTAGTAAAGAGGACATAGAAGACACGGTGAGGGCTGTGCTGTCTAGTAAAGAGGACATAGAAGACACAGTGAGGGCTGTGCTGTCTAGTAAAGAGGACATAGAAGACACAGTGAGGGGTGTGCTGTCTAGTAAGAAAAAGCAAAGAACACCTCACCGGGGGGGGGGGGGGGATGACGTTTTATGACCTGAAGATAAAGAACAGGGCATAACAGATGAGGGAGATGATGATGTAGTAGTGTTGAAGGAAGACACTCATACCATATAAACACAGGAGAGGAAAGAAGAGTGTTGAGAGGAGGATGTTCCCTAGGGTGATAGTAGGGGACAGTAGGACAAAGAATATTAGGAGTGTCATTGGCCTAGGCCCTAGAGGGAGAGGGTAGTGGCAACATAAGCCTACTGGGAAGGTGCCGGGCCACAATAATGGAAACAGCCAAGGAACAGGCAGAGGTAATAAATGAGGGAGTGATGGTTATACAGGGAGGTGGTAACGGACTGGAGAGGGGCAGGATTCAGGACACAGTGAATAAGATAGTAGAGGGAGTAAAGGAAATGAAAAAGAGCAAGAAGAATGTGAGAGTGGCAGTGGTATGGGTGATGAGGAGGCCAAGTGAAGACAGGTGGTATGAGCAGAGAAGGAACCAAGTAAATAGACAACAGGTACAGTAGGAAATAAATAAAATGAAAATAGAGATGATGAAGGATGATGACGTCGGTGTCAGTTTTATTAACATTTATTTTATCACTGTGGACGATTTTGGGAGAGACAGGGTCCACCTAGGTATGGAGGGAAATAGGAGACTGGGCAAAAGGGTACTAGAGTGGATCAGGGCATCAGAGCAGCTACAGAGAGTTAGTAAGTCAGCAGACAGACAGAAAGCTAGAGATGATAACTGACGGCACTGTGAGAAAGGAGGAATGATAAGAAGGCGAATAGGGTGTGTGAATGTGCGTGGATGGGGTGTGGGAAAATTGGAAGATATGAGTGATGAATTGTGTGAATGGAATCTGGATATAGTAGGTGTGACAGAGACACAGTTACGTGAGAGAGTGAAGATGAACAGTGATAAGTACAGTATGATTGAACAGGGACGGAGTAAATGGAAGAAGAAGAGTGGAGGTGTGGGATTATTAGTTAGACATGACATAGACGTGGACATAGAGGAAGTGAAAACTGGTGAATGTGAAATGAGTGAGGACATCATGGCTGTATATCTTAATGTAAAGATGGAAGGGAAGTATGAAAGGATCCTGTTGATTGTGTGTTATATGACTATACATACAGGGTCCAGGAGCAAGACAAGATAATGAAAGAAAATACAGGATAATAAGTAGGTTGATTGTGGAAAATAGACAAAGAGAGACTATTGTCATGGGTGATAAGAATGGACATATAGGAATTTTAGGAGAGGAAGTGAATGGAAATGGGGAACTTTTGTTAAATTTCAAGAAAGAGAACATACGTACATGAGAATACGTACATGAGAATACGTACATGAGAATACGCACATGAATAAAATAAATACATGAAAATACACATGTGAAAAGAAAACGCACATAAAAATACGCACGTGAGAATATGCACATGGAAATAAAATACACACATGGGAAAATGAAATAATTATTCACGTGAAAATACACACACGGGAAAATACACACACGGGAAAATACACACACGGGAAAATACACACACGGGAAAATACACACACTTATAATTATGTGGATGGATGAAGAGAGAAGGATAGATTTGATGACTAACCATAAGAGAGAAGGATAGATTTGATGACTAACCATAAGAGAGAAGGATAGATTTGATGAGTGACCATAACATGATAGTATTAGAATATGAATGTGTGAGAAAGGCAGCCAAGAATGTAGTAAAAGGAGGGCAGAAATGGAGAATACGAGAAGCAAGATGGGATTTGTATAAGTGTGATTTGAGGAGTATGGAATGGACTATGGATGGAAGAGTGGATGAACTGAATGATTCCCTGGTTAGGAAAGTGACATAGGTGGGTGAGAAAAGGATAGGAAGGGTAAGGAATAGAAATAAAAGAAGTTTGATGAAGAGCTGGTGGAATAAAGATAATGAGAATGTGAGGAAGAAGAGGAAAGAGAGTAATAGGAAATGTAGGTAATAGGGGAGTATGTAGTGAATATTTTGTTATATGCAAATGATGTGGTGATTATGAGAGAGACAGCTAGGTGAGGTTCTGTAGAGAATACTTGATGTAATTACAGAGTATGGGAATGATTTTAATGTCAAGTTTGGGAGTGATAAGATGGGGATGACCGGGATATAGGTAGTACGTGGAGACTGGGTGGAAATGGGATTGAAAGGACACAAGAGTATAGATACTTAGGAATAATTGTGGATGAGAAAGGGTGTGATAGGATAAAGACTGATAGGTTATCAAGAGCAAACCAGTGGATAGGAAGACTAGGAAGTGTGGCAAGGTGTAGAGCTAATAAGTATGAAGTAGTGTATGGTGTATGGAAAGGTAGGAAGTGTGGTAAGGTGTATGGAAAGGTAGGAAGTGTGGTAAGGTGTATGGAAAGGTAGGAAGTGTGGTAAGGTGTATGGAAAGGTAGGAAGTGTGACAAGGTGTATGGAAAGGTAGGAAGTGTGACAAGGTGTATGGAAAGGTAGGAAGTGTGGTAAGGTGTATGGAAAGGTAGGAAGTGTGACAAGGTGTATGGAAAGGTAGGAAGTAGTGTATGGTGTATGGAAAGGTAGGAAGTGTGACAAGGTGTAGAGCTAATACATACATACATACATACATACATACATACATACATAGGATAGGGACAACATTGAATAGACTGGAGGTAGTACAGAATAGGATAGGAAGAAGGATAGACAGTGAGAGAGTACCGTTGTAAAGGTGACACACAGTCATCATCATCACTGGCAACACTGACGCCTCAGATCATCACTGGCAATACTGACGCCTGGGTTTGTTTACCTCTGTGAAGCTCAAAGCCTGGCAGGGGAATATTTTAGTATTTATTTGCATTTTAAGGGCATTTAAGGATATTTTAAGGGCTCAAGATTATATTAAGGGTTAGTTAAGGGTATACAGTTAATGGTGAAGGGACATAAATAAGGGTAAGTTGGTGAAATAAGGGAATTTTGAAGGGTTTAAATAAGGGTGGATAATAATGGCTGTGTTAAAATGTTACCATAAATATTAGAATGATTTTGTTTTATTATTTTTAAGGGTTCACTGTTATTTTAAGGGTATGTAAATAAGGACAAATTGGAGAAATAAGGGGATTTTTATTGATAAAGGATTTAATTAACATGAAATAAATTAATTAACATTAAATTTATTTATTTCAGAAATGGGATTACAGAAGGATTTACATACGAGGATTTACAGAAGGAGGATTACAAAGACTACACCAAGGTATTTATGTAGAAGAATTATTATGGGTAAATTTACAGAAAACCTGGGTTCACTATATTGTATATATTAGTATCATTACCCACTATTTTGGACCATTCTAAGACACTTTTCATCTATGGTGTTTCTCTCGGAAATGCCTCGTTTTCGAAATATGCCCCGTTTACAAACATGATATGGAAACTAGTCTTACCTGACCTGACCTGACCTAACCTAGACCACAGCAGACTACCGGGACCTAACCTGGGCAAACTACCGGGACCTAACCTGGGCAAACTACCGGGTATAACCAGTGTAAACTATCATAAAATGACCTGGGCAAATTTCCAGGACTTAGCCTAATGTGGTGATACTGCTCAAGCCTAGCTGAAAACCCAGTTATTCTGTAATAATACATTATGATCTATCTATCTATCTATCTATAGCTCTGATGCCTCGCTCCCTCCGGGAACTTCCCCCAAGGGGGTGGCCACGGCAGAAAAGTCTCCAGTCTTCCCTGTTCCAACACTCCCTCCTTACTTGGTCCAGCCCTCCCCTCCCTCTCACATTACTCTCCTTTACATACTCCCTCCTTACTCCGTACTCTGTCCTTCACATTACTCTCCTTTACATACTCTTCCACTCTGTTCTGCCATCTAACTGGTGGTCTGCCTCTCACACCACAGCCCACAACTTCACTTCCATACACCTTCTTTACAAACTCCTCACTTTGCATTCTCTCTACATGTCCAAACCACCTCAATGTATTACATTTCACATTATTATTATTACTACCATTTTTATTATTATTATAACTACTATTATTATTACTACTTCAACTACTTTTATGATTATTATTATCGGTAAATATTGAAAGAATTATAGTTATTGTGTATGGTGTTTCTACCTTTATTACCCATTTATTTACACCATTCTAAGACTTTTTTCATTTAAGTGATGAGTTCATTTTTAACATCCATTTTATTGTGCAAATTTAATGTTTTATCCATACATAAATCACCTAACCTAGCCTATCCTAACATAACCCAACCTAACCTAACCTAATCTAATCTAACCTAATCTTAACCATTGCAGACTACCAGGACCTAACCTGAGCAGACTACCAGAACCTAACCTGAGCAGACTATTGGAAGTTTCACAAGGTAAGTAAGACCTAGATCAAAGTTATTATTATTATTATTATTATTATTATTATTATTATTATTATAAAACACCTGAATTTAGGAAAAAAATTACATGTGTCAATAATGGTGCAATTTTTATTATTATTATTATTATTATTATTAATATGAAAATTAGTATTAGTATTATTATTATTATTACATATACCGTACCATAAAACACCCAAACTTTGGACATTTTTTACGTGTGTTTGTGAATAATTGTGTTAATAACGGTACAATGTTATTGGCATTAGTGTCATGTGTTAGCCAGCCAGGTACAGTACCTTACCTACTCAATACCTTACCTACTCAATACATATAACAAACAAAATTAACCATGATAAATTGGCTTATTCTTATTCAATACATATAACAAACAAAATTAACCATGATAAATTGGCTTATTCTTATTCAATACATATAATAAACAAAATTAACCATTAAAATAATTTGCTTATTCTTATTCAATACGTATAACAAACAAAATTAACCATGATAAATTGGCTTCTTCTTTTTTTCAATTTTCAAGTGTCTGAAGTTCGGCAGAAATTTCCAAACTTATGACAGCTCTTGCCAATAGGAGGTGCAAGGGGAGGGTAACATCTTACCACATACCTCCAGATTTGTTAATTTTTTATCATGAAATTAGCAGTTAACGGGGCCACCTTCTTTATTATTAATATAACCACATTTTTCTCATTCATATTATGTTTCTACATTGTTATTTAAAAGCTCATAAATACGTTTGTATTTGTGTTTTTTTACTGTTCATTGATAATGACCGTATATATCTCAGGGTGAAGATATTCTTGTGGTACATATAATTAAACATGTAATATAATATAAATTCTTATATGAATGTTCTCAATGGTCGTCATCATTGGTATATATGTATATAATGGGCAAATTCGTTTAAGGAGGCTACGAGCACATTCACAGGAAAAAGGTATTATAGTCATAATATGAATAGATATTTAGTTATATATAAGAAAATAATCTTTATATTACTTGAAATTTACCATTGAATGTTCATATACGTTTATCTCCTCTATATAACTATATATCTACAAACTTTACTAAAGCAAGAAAAGCGTAGTTTATTATTAGGATGAATGCCGATCATAATTGACTACAACCTTATAATGCTACATGTTTATGCAAAAGAAAACTATTGTAAAGTCATAAATAATATTTTTAAGTCAAATTAGTCCGTGTGTGAGCCGTTAAATGAAAAAGACTAAGCACAAGCCTTATCACAAAGTAGAATTATCATAAGCCCGTACTCTCTGGTTTCTGGGGTGGCTGGGGTATGAGCAAACATAAACAAACTGGATGTTCTGCGCCTCTGTTGCCATTCTTATGGTTTTCGGGCCACATTGGGCTACTTTGCGAATGACTGCTGACGCGTAAATTGTTCATGTACGACCTTTGAATAATCCAAATCGTACATTAATCTTCACAAAATATGAATTTTTAAGAATGAATTACAATATAATGACGTATATACTAAGAATTTGTTCTTTCTCTGGCCACTGGTTGGGCTACTTTTGTTCGTTTGCCTAGACTTTAGGAGGTTTCCCGCCACCAAGTGGCTACAATATCCTGTAGCAACTAACAACACTGTCGTAGCAGATTCTGCTTGTAGCTCCACCTTCGTCTTGGTTATAGTTATTTAACCATGACAAATTACGCATGTGCCGTGGCCGACTGCAAATCAGACTCAAGACAGAAAAAGAATATGAGACATCGCTACCTCAAAGGTTGGGCAAGGTTTCCAGCTGCTATGAATTCCCCTAAGAGAAGAAAGCTGTGTGAAGCAAGGTGCAGGAGGGGAGCAGGTTGGAAGGCCATGAAAAACAATGCTATTTGCTCCTTGCATTTCATAGGATGGGACAAAGGGAAACCGTAGGGAGAAAATTCCGACCCAGTTCTTTTTCATTATAATGGATGGGGAGATAAGACCTTGAGCTCTCGGCTGAGGCCGGAGCTAAAAACGTCATGGAAGTGATAACAAGAGAGAAAAATAGCCTTCAGTGTCAAGTCAAAGTACCTAATGTGGAAGTTGATGAACCATGTACAAGCATCCCTTCAAGCACAGCACCCACATCTAACGTTAGTCAACCTACAATAAGTGAGGAAGAGATGTTGCTTGATGACATTCAGGACTGGTGTGTGGTTGAAGTATCCAGCAATCAGAATGTGTCGGCATCTACACATGCAGGTAATTATCTCAATATTTGGTCATAATAAGCCACAGAGAAGGAATTTATTGACCAAATCTGTTTATGGTTTGAATGGTTATTTTTCATGTCTTACAGAACTGGTAAAACAGTGAAATAAAGTTATGTCTTTAATGTTTTCCTTTTCTATGACAAAATTCAATGTTATAGTTATCTTCTTTCTCAATCACTTTCATTTTGGTAGATAGACCACTTGTGGGAGAAGGCATTTTGTATAAAAAAGTGAAATATCTTTTTAAAATTTTCAGTTCAAGAGAAGACAATGCTGGCTACTGCAGACCACACTTATGCGAGTGCACTTCCAGACAGAGAAGCAGAAGTAGGAATACGAGTAGGAGATTCAGGGGTGCAGATTGACCAGGTGAAGCATGATAAGACTGAAAAGGTTAGTGCTTTTATCTATACAATATGTACATCCTCTGAAAAAGGGGGAACTACCAGGACTAAAATGAGGACACACCACCATTCATTCTCACTTATCGGCCCCAGGCCTTAATGTTTACCCAGTTTTTTTGCATATTTAGTTGTTTCACGTATAGTGTCATTGTATGTGCAACCCATCATGTATTCCACAAGTTGGTGGCATCTGTATCTTTGCAATATATTTACTTTCATGCTGCAGCTTAGGTATAATGATAATTACTTTTTTCAGGTGAAGCCGAGTGGTGAGGGACCTCTGCGGACAGCCTTCACAACAAAAATATTAGAGAGTAGCAAAACTATTAAGAAGTATACAGGAATGGTTGACAGAGGACATTTAGATTATGTGTTTCATGTTGCCGAGGAAACTACGTCAGAAAAGAGATCTCGGTCAAACAGACTTAGGAAACTGTCTCACTTCGAAAAATACTTAATGACTCTTGTGTTTATAAGAGTAGGCTTTGACTACCAAATGTTAGGCCATTTTTTTGAAGTGAGTAGAACTATTAAGAGTAATACTGTCTCCATATGGGTACGTATAATCTACGATATATTGAATGGGTGCCTTATAATTATGGCCTAGTGCTGCAACAGTATGTGAGTGTCTTCCAGTAGATTATCCTTCTGAATTTGCAAACACTAGAATAATCTTAGACTGTACTGAGGTCTTTACAGTAAAAGCAACTAATCCTTCTATACAAGCTGCTACTTACTCATCATACAAGCATCGTAATACGTACATTGAAGTTCCTTGTAGTAGTAACACCTTTGGGACATATAACATTTGTATCAAGAGTTTATGCAGGAAATGTTTCTGACAGGTACATAACAGAAATGGAGTTTCTTGAGAAGGTAGAGCCAGGAGATGCTATTATGGCAGATAGAGGGTTTAATATTGGTGACTTCCTCCTTCAGCGAGGTGCAAAATTATATATGACACCTTTTACAAGAAAGATGGAGAATGGAACAAGGAGGACACTAAATCAAAATGAAATAACTACAACACGGAAAATAGCAGCCCTACGTATTCATGTTGAAAGGGCAATTCAGAGGATGAAGACTTTCAAAATTTGTTCTCATTCGGTGGACGCTACTCTGTGGCCAATCATGGATTATATTATTGTAATTGTAGCTGTTCTTGGCAACATGATGGTTCCACTTAAAGAATAGTAACTAATATGTATTTAAGCATGGTATTTACTTTGACTTAACTACAGGTGGAGCTCTGTTAAAGATTTACCAAAAAGGAGTAAACAAGGCTTTGTTTACAAACAAGAGTCTACTACTGCGATAGTCAAAGGAACAAGAACATGAAGGAAATACCCTTCAAAAGCTCCGGCTCTTAATGATTCAAGTGAAATAATAAAATATCCATATGTAAAAGTCTCAAAAATATTAATTATGTTTTATCTTGATTTTCATATTCATATGGTTATATTGAAATTTTGAAAATGAACCCTTTTTATTGAGGGTGAACCCCTCGGATAAATGATTCAGTGTCGGTAAAAGAAAATGGATGGGAGGAGGAGAGTGAGTAAGTCAGTCAGTCAGGTTGGTGTGCGTAAATTATGAGTTGACATTTCTAGTCCTTCCAACCTTCATTTTATATCTAGATCAATAATGTTTTTACCCTATTTGCAGAGATAGGTGATGCATCTGTCATATAAATTTCATCAACGTGTCTCTTGTAGATTTTGTGTAAAACGGTAATTACCTGTCAATTTGAGAGTTTTCGAAATTATGTAATGGCGGTAAAACTATGAATAGATTATCAATTTCCTTTGGTACACTGATAAGAGACATCCTGAAACACCTACAATGTTTTTTTGTAAACTAAGCAAATGAGAGAAGTGATTTATGCCACGACAAAAAATAGAAATAAAAATTTAATAAAATCGACTTTTAAAATTATAGCATATATGTATTTGATGGAGGTAAGGTATGATTGAGCTGACATTAGTAGATATATGCTGTGTGAACAATTTGAGAAAAAAAATATTTAAATTACATAATTACACAGTGAGATATTCTCACCTGGATGCGAGAAAATAACTTTTGAGATAAATGCACTTTTATGTTATAAAGTTTTCTACCCCATAAAAATGGTGCCAATTAATAACAAATTACATTTCTTACTTACATATCCCTTCAGCATTTCATGGAACGTCTGTAGTGGAGGTTGAGGTCATTACATGTCATGTTTATGTCACCTGTGTAGCCCCAGTGTGGGAGAGTTCTCCAAGGTCAAGTAGACCTCTTCTAAAGCAAGGCTCCTGGTCCCCTGTTATTAATATATCAAATCTATATAATACTTGATAACAATATTATATATTTGTGATATACAAATAACATATTCAGAGGGTATCGGTGGAGCCTACCCACCTCATTGTTGCCAGGAACATACACTTTAGTAACCACCAGGTTGGTAGTCAGGGCCAGGTGCTGTCTTGTGTTTTTTCTTTTTCTTCTTTTTTTCTTGGGGTTATTTTCTTGTTGTCCATTCTTTGCCTGGCTTCAAGACTAGATGATGTGGCAAAGAAACCGAGATATTGCAAGAATTTATTTGCCATGTACCCAAAATTGTGATCTATTATTGTCAGTTGTGTTGCAAAATTCACTCTGTTCATGCTAGCATGTTTGGCTTTGCTCTGGTGTTTCCAATGCTTGGAATGAAAGCCTGCATTTCTGTTCTGGCTTTCACCTTTCAGACATTTCTGCAGGAGCACAGGGCTTGATAAGTCACTGTAAATGTCTCTTATTCTGTCCTAATACTTCTTTTCGATTCTTATATAGTTTCTCATGATGTTGTGTGATGGGAGTGGTTTGTCTTCCTCTATGGCTTTCTTGAAGATACACCATGCTGAATCACAGTGAATGTGGTGATGATTTCCATCCCCATCTTTTGATATTGCATGCCAGAATCCTGACACGATTTTCAGTTTCATGGTTGTACAATCTGTTCTCACACTATCCCTGATTGCCTTCCCATAATACCGTTGGAAGGCATCAATTTGCTTATCTGTCAGTTGGTGTTTTCCACCAACTAAACTTCTCTTGATAACTTTCCCGGTTTTTGTGGTTTTGTCTTCCTTTAGCTTTCTTAGACGTGTGCCCATTCTTTTCTGAACGTGGTTCACACACTCTTCCTTCACTACAGTTACATCATTGTAAGGTCCTTTTCCTCCATTCATACTACTTACTGCTTTGAAGGAACTCGAGTCTCCATCTCCTAGGAATGTTTCTAGGCTCCTTCCCCATAACCTTACAGCTCCTTCTGCCTCCATACCACCCGACGTACCATCAAAGTTCTTCTGACACTTCCTTGCATGTTCAGTTCTCCTCCACTCCTCGAAGCTTTTCTTATCTTTCTTTTTCTGTGCAACAACACATGGCCAACAAAAATTGCACAATATTTCAAAGTCAAGCGTCATTCCTGAGCTAATATCCATTACGAAAGTCGCACCAATATGTGATTTATGCCCTTTCGTCATCAAAGTGCCATCGAAACTTACGTCTGCACACAATTTTCCATCATTGACTTTTGTTTTTCCTTCCTTTTCGTATAGCTTTTCAACACAGCTCTTCACCACAAGTTGTTGTTTATCATAGAAACTGTTCATTTCTAAATATATAAATTTTGCTCTCTCTAAAAAAGTAGTAGTGGACATTTCCTTGGCACCCATAGCACTAGAGAGCCGCGACTGTCCTGCTCTCCCATACCCTTCAGTCAGAGCATGATATACATACGTAATGTTGCCCTCAGTAAACTTGCCACCCTTACATTTGTTAGGCTCTGAATGGTGTACAATCATTGCACGAGAGGGTAACTAATGCCCTAGTATTGTTCACATCCTTTGTATCTCGCAGTTCACTAGGCAGTAAACTATGTCTGATACTTGCTGCAGACACGTGGGGAGTGTTTGGTGGAGGGAAGGAAGGTGCAGCTGCAGTGACACCCTGGGGACAAGGGAGTGACTCTTCCACCCCTTCTCTCTGTTTCTCACGTCTTATTCTTTGCCTTGCCAGCCCTTTCACGCGATTTATTTCACCGAGTGCCTTTCTTTTCGCACTAACACGAGGCATTGTCACTTTATGGGGTAGAAAACCACTCAAATAAAAACAATAACAGAAGCAACAGGTTTGAAATCATGCATGTGTACTCGCTCTCCTTCTATCGATCGCACTGGCAACGGTATGAGTAGGCAGTGGTGCCGCGTTTTCTACACAACAGTGTGGAATACTAGAGTGTTGCCATCATCAGCGCTACATTTTTCACATATAGGTTCTTAATTGGCAACTGAACACTGCGAGTTGTAATGTGTCAATATTCTGCTGATTAAATCATTCGTGTAGAAGAAAACGTATATTGAGGGTGAAATTAGTTAAAGTTTACACTTGTATCACATTACTGATGATTATATTTCTTTCGTTGTATTGTTGTGTCTCAAAGAACTTATTATTCAGAGCTCAATTGTTTATAAAGGGAAAATGAATTATAAGTGTATATAAGAGTGTTTTAATTCCAAAATATATCAATCATATTTGTAAACTTAACAAAAATCAATGAACATATATAACAACTAATTGCATAAACATGATCCCTATTCCCGCACCCCCTTAAAGACAATCCGTCATTGCCTGAGATGGCTTAAACTTAAAACACCCCCCATGCTGTCTGACTGCTTCTGAAATTTAACAGAATCTAAATTTAGCTTGTTTCTGATATCTGTTTTGATTAAATGTAATTTAGAAAATAGACGTTCTGCGTCAGTATTTGTGACAGGCAGTGCTAAAATGTTTAATGAAAATATTGCCAAATTCCTGAAAACATAATCATTACATTTTGTCACATTTGCAAGTTTATTGTAAAATGAAACGGGATCACACGATTTTGTATTCAAATCGGTGGGCAATGGAATGCTATCCAAAGTTCACCATTCATTGTCAAGTTTTTGAATGTCACCCACATACATTCTCGGTAAACATTCTACTAAGGGGAACAATGAAGGCATCGTATCTCGCGATCTTGGGTCAATGAATTTTTCTGGAAGAAAGTATGAAGTCATTTGCAAGATTGGATCATTAATGTCGAATCTTTTTTTTATTTCCTCACACAGTTTTATCATGTACATTCTGCACCTTCCCTTCACATCGTGTACCTTATCATTATTTCTACTATACTCCTCTTTTTGCAGTAATCCATGCACATATCAAAGTAAATATACATTACTTAAAGGAACATGATTACTTTCCTGGGCTGTGTCAAATGTCGATATATTAGCTCTATCAATTAAATCTTTGCGACAAAAATATTGCAATGTAGTTTTATAAAGTATGCTTAATTGAGAATGCACATGATAAATGGTTGGAGTGTCCTTTTGAAACAATAGGTTTAAATTACTTAAAGTTGGCAAAATAAATTGTAAAAAATTCATATATAAAAACAGAAGGGTCATTTAGATCTTTTAAAATGAGGGTTACTGTTCTTAGTTTTTCTTGCACTTCAATGTTTGAAAAATATTCCTTCAATGCAATCCATTGTTCTAAAATTCTATTTACAGCGTGATGGAAAGACAGCCAGCGAGTTTGGCAAGGATGGAGAATTTTATGTGGCTTTATTTCCAATAATGACTGAAACCTTTGAAATTCATGTTTTCGCTTGGCGCTGTGTGCAAAATGTGTGTAAATATTTCTTATTAGAACTTCGCAATGTCTTGGAAGTGTTTTAGCAGCCTCTGATGCACAAAGATGTAGCGAATGACAAATGCATTTAAAAATAGTTATTCCAGGCAAATTTTGCCTTAACCCCTGGAGTCCGGTACGGGGTAAGCTTACTCGACGTTTCTACCCACCCGCTCGCGTCAAAATTACTCGATTTACCCTTTATTCACAACGCTCACACTCGGAACCTATATAGTGTACTAACTTCAAAATAGGTTCTTACGTACCTTCAACTCTTCCTCTTTCCAATGGTACCATCGGGAGGGCTGTACGATGAGTAGTTGTGGAGATAGGGCGAGTTGAAGTGGACCATGTTTTGCGCTGTAAGCGTGAAGTGTTCTGACGGGTGGGGGTGGCGGTGGCTAGGGTGCCGCGCGCGTGGCTAGGTGCCGTGCGCGTGGCTATGGTGCAGCGCGGGTGGCTGCACACTCCTCCTCACCGCGCCCCTACGAGCCTACCGCGCTGTGTTATACCTACTTGCAACCTCTACTGTGTGGCTTGCTGACCATTCCAGAGTGGTTTTAGTGCCCCGGGATGAAGTGTGGGAGTAATAACGAGTAAAAATACACTCGTCCTGTGTCTATATCACCGCACTAACTAATAATAAAATGTACATTTGAATGAATAAATTCGTGTCACTATCACATATTCACTTCCGTATTTTCTTATTGTGTCACTATCACTGCACTAGTTCCTTATATCTAACGTGTCACTATCACTGCACTTGTTCCTTATATCTAACGTGTCACTATCACTTCACTAAAACTATTGTGTCACTGTCACCATACACTCGTATTTACTAAAAAAAAAAAAAAAAAAAAAAAAAGTGTCACTGTCACTTCATTTCCCACACTTCATGCTATCTATATATCATCTAAGGTATGATACTCAGAATAGCATTTCCCGGGGCATAGTGCCACTTGACACCCGGTACACCAGTATCTAGTCTCTCTTCTTCTGGTGGCCCGACGTGTCGTGTGCATACAGACATAACACCGGCGGAAGCCTGACCTGCCTGACGCGAGGGTAGGCAGGTCGTCAAGGAAGTGGCGCTCGGCCCAAACTCTTGACTGGAGTCTGTCAAGCTGCCCTCCTGCCGGTGGCCGTGCCTGCTGCTGTGGTGTTCTGACTCCATACTCCACCAGCAGCTCCTTCACGACCGTCTTCTCGAACTGGCGAAGGGTGACGGTCGTGCCTTGATGCTGCTGGATGTAGAGTATGTAGGCGTTCAATACACAGATGTCGATCAGGTGCAAGAACGCCTTTTTATACCACTTGCAGGTTTTTCTCAGGCAATCGATGGAACTGATCATCATGTCTGATTTGTCGACGAGTCTCATGTTGATGTTATAATCAAACACGACATCAGGTTTGAGGATGGGATTACCTGTGTCGCGGTCGACCCTGCCGGAATCCAACATCTCACCCTTGTGCACAGTGGTGAGCATGTGTACTGGCCTCTTGTCATGCCACTTCATGGCAAGTAGAGGGCCAGATTTTCGGATGAGAAAGTCGCCCCGATGTGTTACAGGGAAGGCTGGATACCACTTCCTGTTGGGACGAACAGTGCCACAGGATTCCGTTCCATGCTCTTTCAGGAACTGACTCAACAATGGAGATGTGTAATAATTATCCGTGTACAGAATGTGGTTTCGGTTATAGAAATGGTCCATCAGGTGCTTTACAACAGCACCTGAGAAGCCATGAGGATCATTCTCAGCGATATCCACATCTGAACCCGTATAAATTACAAAATCTAAAACATATCCCGTCTGACAGTCACAGATGACATAAAACTTTATGCCAAATCTGTGCCTCTTAGACGGGATATACTGAATGAAGGACAGTCTACCTCTGAAGAGCATGAGAGACTCGTCGATTACCACTTTCTGGAATGGTCGTAGAAATGCACGGATATTCTGGAGCAACATGGACAATATAGTACGGATTTTCCACAGCCTATCACTCGGGGAGGGACCTAGGTTGTTGGTGAAGTGGAGGTTGGTGAGGATATCCCTGTAGCGGTCCCGTGACATATACCTCCCGAAGATAGGTGTGGATAGTAAGTCATCCGTGGTCCAGTAATCCCGCAATCGATGTTTCTTGTTGTGCGGCATCAACATCGTTAGTGCAAGCCACACATACATTTCTGCAACGCTTACATCTTCCCAATCTACCATATGAGAATGTTCCCGGTGCGTTGCGTGGTGCCAGTTATTGATAACTTGATTGTAAACGTTCGTCTCCCGAACGATCCACGACACTACAGCTACGTCAAAAAAGGCGACGAAGTAATCCATCATCTTTGACGCAGCTGTACAGGGAAATTCTGGTTGAATTCCTGATTCCCGTGCATCAAAAGCAGGAATATCAGGCTGAAAATCCCTGCCATCAGTCCACACAAACGGACCCACATCTGCTACTCGTCGTCGTGGTGGTTGTTGTTGTTGTTGTTGTGGTCGTGGTTGTGAGGATGGATGCCGTGGTCGTGGTGAAGATAAGGGGGAGAGAGTGAGGTCCGCTGAGTCAACAGGAGAAGGGTTGTCTGGGTCAGAAGATGGCTCCCTTATCTCGTCCGAGATAAGACGTCCTCTCCTGCCTCCTCTCACTCCTCTTACTCTACCTCCAACTCTCCTACACCTTGATCGAGTTGTTGGAGGTATATCTTCACCCGACGATGAAGAAGAGGTAAAATGTAACCTCCTCTTCCTCTTAGAGGTTGCTACGGAGCGAGTGGAGGAACCACAAGCTCCACTCGGTCCTGCAATAGGTGATAAATCACCTAAACTCCCCCTACTCGTCGACGGGATTTCGACTGGCACAGCAGAGGTTGCAAGTATCCTAACACTTGAAGGTGGTTCACTTACTTGGGAGTGAGGTTGAGCAGGTGGAAAAATATCATCCTCCTCGGTGGTGTAAGTTACCCTCGCTTCGTTATTGATACGAAATTCAGGGTCAGAATCATCTATTTCAAAATAGACATCACTATCATCACTATCACTGTTCACCATAGAGATGGACAATTCGAGTTCTCGCCCTATTGCAGAATCAGTAAGGCGTTGTGGAAGGCGTCGAGTACGTGGAGGCAACGATGGTGTGGAGGTAGCGAGTGGAGCGCGTCGACGCGAGGGTGTAGCGCGCACCGAATCTGACACAGGAGAATTAGCAGTGCGTCTTCCCGTCATCGTGGTGGGTAGCCTACTGGGGAATCAGACTGACTGAACCCTTTTCTGCTATTGTATGGTAGTTGGCTACACTGCTAAATCGCCCAAACCCGCCCAGAATAGCCGCGCTTGGCTCAAAATAGCGCTAGATCTCTATAACGGTAGGCGCAGTTGCCCGGTTAGTTACGTAAGACGGCTTACGACGTCAACCGGTCTTCAGGGGTTAATTATATATTTTTTAAATAAATATATATATATATTTTTTTAAATAATTATTATTATTTTTTTTTAATATATTTTTTTTTGTTTTAATTATTATCGTCGTCGTCGTCGTCGTAGTCGCCTCCGCCGCCGCCGCCACTGCTACCGCCTCCGCCGCCGCCGCCACCGCCGCTAATAAACTATTTTTTTTGTTTTATTAATATTTTTTTTTTTTTTTTAATATATTTTTTTTTTTTTTTTTTTTTTTTAATATTTATTTTTTGTTTATTAATTATTGTCGTCGTCGCCGCCGCCGCCGCTGTCGCCGCCGCCGCCGCCGCTGCTGCCGCTACCGCTAATTAACTAAAGAAATATTAATTAATATTTTTTTTTTTTTGTATTAATCATTGTCGTCGTCGTAGTCGCCGCTGCCAACTCCGCCGCCGCCGCCGCCTCTTCCGCCGCACCCGCCGCCGCACCCGCCGCCGCCGCCGCACCCGCCGCCGCCGCCGCCCCCGCTACCGCAGCCTCCTCCGCTTTTTTTTTAATTAATATTTTTTTTTTTTTTTTTTTATTCATATTTTTCTATTAATTATTATCGTCGTCGTCGAACCCGCCGTCCCCGCCATCGCCGCTGCCATCGCCGCCCCTGTCGCCGCCGCCGCCGCCGCTAATAAACTATTTTTTTTTATTAATAATTTTTATGTTTTATTTTTAATATTTTTTTTGTTTATTAATTATTATCGCCGTCGTCGTAGTCGCCGCCGCCGCCGCCGCCGTCGCCGCCCCTGCCGCCGCCACCCCTGCCGTCGCCGCCCCTGCCGCCGCCACCCCTGCCATCGCCGCCGCCGCCGCCACTAATAAACTATTTTTTTTGTTTTATTAATAATTTTTATTTTTTATTTTTTTTAAATAATTATTATTATTTTTTTTTATATTTTTTTGTTGTTGTTTATTAATTATTATCGTCGTCGCCCCCGCCGCCGCCACCGCGGTCGCCGCCACCCCCGCCGCCGCCGCTGTCTCCACCACCCCCGCCGCCGCCGCCACCACTAATTAACTAATTTTTTTTTATTAATAATTTGTATTTTTTATTTTTATTTTAATAATTATTTTTCTTATTTTTTTTTTAATATATTTTGTTTTGTTTATTAATTATTATCGTCGTCGCCGCTGCCGCCCCCCGCCCCCGCCGCCGCCGATAATTAACTAATTTTTTTTTAATTAATAATTTTTATTTTTTTATTTTTTTTAATAATTATTTTTCTTTTTTTTTAATATATTTTTTTTGTATTAATTATTATTGTCATCGTCGTCGTAGTCGCCGCCCCCGCCGCCGCCGCCGCCGCCGCCACGCCGCCGCCACTAATAAACTATTTTTTTTTTTTTTTTTTTTTTTTTTTTTTTTTTTTTTTTTTTTTTTTTTTTTTTTTTTATTAATTATTATCGTCGTCGCCGCCCCCACCGCCGCCGCCCCCGCCACTGCCGCCCCCGCCCCCGCCGCCGCCGCCGCTAATTAACTATTTTTATTTTTTAATTAGTAATTTTTATTTTTTGTTTTTTTTTAATAATTATTTTTTTATTTATTTTATTTTTTATTTTTATTTTTTTTTACTAATTATTATCGTCGTCGCCGCCGCCGCCACCCCCGCCGCCGCCACAACCGCCGCCGCCACCCCCAAAGCCGCCGCCGCCACCGCCTCCACCGCCGCCACCGCCGCCGCCTCCGCCGCAGCCGCCGCTAATTAATTATATATTTTTTAAATAAATATATATATATATTTTTTTAAATAATTATTATTATTTTTTTTTAATATATTTTGTTTTGTTTTAATTATTATCGTCGTCGTCGTCGCCGTAGTCGCCTCCGCCGCCGCCGCCGCCGCAGCCGCTGCCACCGCCGCCGCCGCCGCCGCCGCTAATAAACTATTTTTTTTTGTTTTATTAATATTTTTTTTTTTTTTAATATATATTTTTTATTTTATTTTTTTTTTTTAATATTTATTTTTTGTTTATTAATTATTGTCGTCGTCGCCGCTGCCACCGCCGCCGCCGCCGCTGTCACCGCCGCCGCCGCCGCTGCTGCCGCTACCGCTAATTAACTAAAAAAAAAAATATTAATAATTTTTATTTTCTATTTTTTTTTAATAATTATTTTTCTTATTATTTTTTTATATATATTTTTTGTTTATTAATTATTATCGTCGTCGCCGCTGCCGCCCCCGCCGCCGCCGCCCCCGCTGCCGCCGCCCCCGCCACCGCCGCTAATTAACTAAAAAAATATTAATTAATATTTTTTTTTTTTTTTTTTTTTTTGTATTAATTATTGTCGTCGTCGTAGTCGCCGCTGCCAACTCCGCCGCCGCCGCCGCCTCTTCCGCCGCGCCCGCCGCCGCACCCGCCGTCGCCGCCGCACCCGCCGCCGCACCCGCCGCCGCCGCCGCCGCCGCCGCCCCCGCTACCGCCGCCTCCTCCGCTTTTTTTTTAATTAATATTTTTTTTATTTTTTTTTAATAATATTTTTTTTAATTTTTTTTTTATTCATATTTTTCTATTAATTATTATCGTCGTCGTCGTCCCCGCCGTCCCCGCCATCGCCGCCGCCATCGCCCCTGTCGCCGCCGCCGCCGCCGCCGCTAATAAACTATTTTTTTTTATTAATAATTTTTATGTTTTATTTTTAATATTTTTTTTTGTTTATTAATTATTATCGCCGTCGTCGTAGTCGCCGCTGCCGCCTCCGCCGCCGCCGCCGTCGCCGCCCCCGCCGCCGCCACCCCTGCCATCGCCGCCGCCGCCGCCGCCACTAATAAACTATTTTTTTTGTTTTATTAATAATTTTTATTTTTTATTTTTTTTAAATAATTATTATTATTTTTTTTTATATTTTTTTGTTGTTGTTTATTAATTATTATCGTCGTCGCCCCCGCCGCCGCCACCGCGGTCGCCGCCACCCCCGCCGCCGCCGCTGTCTCCACCACCCCCGCCGCCGCCGCCACCACTAATTAACTAAAAAATTTTTATTAATAATTTGTATTTTTTATTTTTATTTTAATAATTATTTTTCTTATTTTTTTTTTAATATATTTTGTTTTGTTTATTAATTATTATCGTCGTCGCCGCTGCCGCCCCCCGCCCCCGCCGCCGCCGATAATTAACTAATTTTTTTTTAATTAATAATTTTTATTTTTTTTATTTTTTTTAATAATTATTTTTCTTTTTTTTTTAATATATTTTTTTTGTATTAATTATTATTGTCATCGTCGTCGTAGTCGCCGCCCCCGCCGCCGCCGCCGCCGCCGCCACGCCGCCGCCACTAATAAACTATTTTTTTTGTTTTATTAATATTTTTTTTTTTTTTTTTTTTAATATTTTTTTTTTTTTTTTTTTTTTTTTTATTAATTATTATCGTCGTCGCCGCCCCCACCGCCGCCGCCCCCGCCACTGCCGCCCCCGCCCCCGCCGCCGCCGCCGCTAATTAACTATTTTTATTTTTTAATTAGTAATTTTTTTTTTTTTTTTTTTTTTAATAATTATTTTTTTATTTATTTTATTTTTTATTTTTATTTTTTTTTACTAATTATTATCGTCGTCGCCGCCGCCGCCACCCCCGCCGCCGCCACCCCCGCCGCCGCCACCCCCAAAGCCGCCGCCGCCACCGCCTCCACCGCCGCCACCGCCGCCGCCTCCGCCGCAGCCGCCGCTAATTAATTATATATTTTTTAAATAAATATATATATATATTTTTTTAAATAATTATTATTATTTTTTTTTAATATATTTTGTTTTGTTTTAATTATTATCGTCGTCGTCGTCGCCGTAGTCGCCTCCGCCGCCGCCGCCGCCGCAGCCGCTGCCACCGCCGCCGCCGCCGCCGCCGCTAATAAACTATTTTTTTTTGTTTTATTAATATTTTTTTTTTTTTTAATATATATTTTTTATTTTATTTTTTTTTTTTAATATTTATTTTTTGTTTATTAATTATTGTCGTCGTCGCCGCTGCCACCGCCGCCGCCGCCGCTGTCACCGCCGCCGCCGCCGCTGCTGCCGCTACCGCTAATTAACTAAAAAAAAAAAATATTAATAATTTTTATTTTCTATTTTTTTTTAATAATTATTTTTCTTATTATTTTTTTATATATATTTTTTGTTTATTAATTATTATCGTCGTCGCCGCTGCCGCCCCCGCCGCCGCCGCCCCCGCTGCCGCCGCCCCCGCCACCGCCGCTAATTAACTAAAAAAATATTAATTAATATTTTTTTTTTTTTTTTTTTTTTTGTATTAATTATTGTCGTCGTCGTAGTCGCCGCTGCCAACTCCGCCGCCGCCGCCGCCTCTTCCGCCGCACCCGCCGCCGCACCCGCCGTCGCCGCCGCACCCGCCGCCGCACCCGCCGCCGCCGCCGCCGCCGCCGCCCCCGCTACCGCCGCCTCCTCCGCTTTTTTTTTAATTAATATTTTTTTTATTTTTTTTTAATAATATTTTTTTTAATTTTTTTTTTATTCATATTTTTCTATTAATTATTATCGTCGTCGTCGTCCCCGCCGTCCCCGCCATCGCCGCCGCCATCGCCCCTGTCGCCGCCGCCGCCGCCGCCGCTAATAAACTATTTTTTTTTATTAATAATTTTTATGTTTTATTTTTAATATTTTTTTTTGTTTATTAATTATTATCGCCGTCGTCGTAGTCGCCGCTGCCGCCTCCGCCGCCGCCGCCGTCGCCGCCCCCGCCGCCGCCACCCCTGCCATCGCCGCCGCCGCCGCCGCCACTAATAAACTATTTTTTTTGTTTTATTAATAATTTTTATTTTTTATTTTTTTTAAATAATTATTATTATTTTTTTTTATATTTTTTTGTTGTTGTTTATTAATTATTATCGTCGTCGCCCCCGCCGCCGCCACCGCGGTCGCCGCCACCCCCGCCGCCGCCGCTGTCTCCACCACCCCCGCCGCCGCCGCCACCACTAATTAACTAAAAAAAAATTATTAATAATTTGTATTTTTTATTTTTATTTTAATAATTATTTTTCTTATTTTTTTTTTAATATATTTTGTTTTGTTTATTAATTATTATCGTCGTCGCCGCTGCCGCCCCCCGCCCCCGCCGCCGCCGATAATTAACTAATTTTTTTTTAATTAATAATTTTTATTTTTTTTATTTTTTTTAATAATTATTTTTCTTTTTTTTTTAATATATTTTTTTTGTATTAATTATTATTGTCATCGTCGTCGTAGTCGCCGCCCCCGCCGCCGCCGCCGCCGCCGCCACGCCGCCGCCACTAATAAACTATTTTTTTTGTTTTATTAATATTTTTTTTTTTTTTTTTTTAATATTTTTTTTTTTTTTTTTTTTTTTTTTATTAATTATTATCGTCGTCGCCGCCCCCACCGCCGCCGCCCCCGCCACTGCCGCCCCCGCCCCCGCCGCCGCCGCCGCTAATTAACTATTTTTATTTTTTAATTAGTAATTTTTTTTTTTTTTTTTTTTTAATAATTATTTTTTTATTTATTTTATTTTTTATTTTTATTTTTTTTTACTAATTATTATCGTCGTCGCCGCCGCCGCCACCCCCGCCGCCGCCACCCCCGCCGCCGCCACCCCCAAAGCCGCCGCCGCCACCGCCTCCACCGCCGCCACCGCCGCCGCCTCCGCCGCAGCCGCCGCTAATTAATTATATATTTTTTAAATAAATATATATATATATTTTTTTAAATAATTATTATTATTTTTTTTTAATATATTTTGTTTTGTTTTAATTATTATCGTCGTCGTCGTCGCCGTAGTCGCCTCCGCCGCCGCCGCAGCCGCAGCCGCTGCCACCGCCGCCGCCGCCGCCGCCGCTAATAAACTATTTTTTTTTGTTTTATTAATATTTTTTTTTTTTTTAATATATATATTTTTTTTTTTTTTTTTTTTAATTATTTTTTGTTTATTAATTATTGTCGTCGTCGCCGCTGCCACCGCCGCCGCCGCCGCTGTCACCGCCGCCGCCGCCGCTGCTGCCGCTACCGCTAATTAACTAAAAAAAAAATATTAATAATTTTTATTTTCTATTTTTTTTTAATAATTATTTTTCTTATTATTTTTTTATATATATTTTTTGTTTATTAATTATTATCGTCGTCGCCGCTGCCGCCCCCGCCGCCGCCGCCCCCGCTGCCGCCGCCCCCGCCACCGCCGCTAATTAACTAAAAAAATATTAATTAATATTTTTTTTTTTTTTTTTTTTTTTGTATTAATTATTGTCGTCGTCGTAGTCGCCGCTGCCAACTCCGCCGCCGCCGCCGCCTCTTCCGCCGCACCCGCCGCCGCCTCTTCCGCCGCACCCGCCGCCGCACCTGCCGTCGCCGCCGCACCCGCCGCCGCACCCGCCGCCGCCGCCGCCGCCGCCGCCCCCGCTACCGCCGCCTCCTCCGCTTTTTTTTTAATTAATATTTTTTTTATTTTTTTTTAATAATATTTTTTTTAATTTTTTTTTTATTCATATTTTTCTATTAATTATTATCGTCGTCGTCGTCCCCGCCGTCCCCGCCATCGCCGCCGCCATCGCCCCTGTCGCCGCCGCCGCCGCCGCCGCTAATAAACTATTTTTTTTTATTAATAATTTTTATGTTTTATTTTTAATATTTTTTTTTGTTTATTAATTATTATCGCCGTCGTCGTAGTCGCCGCCGCCGCTGCCGCCGCCGCCGCCGTCGCCGCCCCCGCCGCCGCCACCCCTGCCATCGCCGCCGCCGCCGCCGCCACTAATAAACTATTTTTTTTGTTTTATTAATATTTTTTTTTTTTTTTTTTTTTAAATAATTATTATTATTTTTTTTTATATTTTTTTGTTGTTGTTTATTAATTATTATCGTCGTCGCCCCCGCCGCCGCCACCGCGGTCGCCGCCACCCCCGCCGCCGCCGCTGTCTCCACCACCCCCGCCGCCGCCGCCACCACTAATTAACTAATTTTTTTTTATTAATAATTTGTATTTTTTATTTTTATTTTAATAATTATTTTTCTTATTTTTTTTTAATATATTTTGTTTTGTTTATTAATTATTATCGTCGTCGCCGCTGCCGCCCCCCGCCCCCGCCGCCGCCGATAATTAACTATTTTTTTTTTAATTAATATTTTTTATTTTTTTATTTTTTTTAATAATTATTTTTCTTTTTTTTTTAATATATTTTTTTTGTATTAATTATTATTGTCATCGTCGTCGTAGTCGCCGCCCCCGCCGCCGCCGCCGCCGCCGCCACGCCGCCGCCACTAATAAACTATTTTTTTTGTTTTATTAATATTTTTTTTTTTTTTTTTTTTAATATTTTTTTTTTTTTTTTTTTTTTTTATTAATTATTATCGTCGTCGCCGCCCCCACCGCCGCCGCCCCCGCCACTGCCGCCCCCGCCCCCGCCGCCGCCGCCGCTAATTAACTATTTTTATTTTTTAATTAGTAATTTTTATTTTTTGTTTTTTTAATAATTATTTTTTTATTTATTTTATTTTTATTTTTATTTTTTTTTACTAATTATTATCGTCGTCGCCGCCGCCGCCACCCCCGCCGCCGCCACCCCCGCCGCCGCCACCCCCAAAGCCGCCGCCGCCACCGCCTCCACCGCCTCCACCGCCGCCACCGCCGCCGCCTCCGCCGCAGCCGCCGCTAATTAATTATATATTTTTTAAATAAATATATATATATATTTTTTTAAATAATTATTATTATTTTTTTTTAATATATTTTTTTTTGTTTTAATTATTATCGTCGTCGTCGTCGTCGTAGTCGCCTCCGCCGCCGCCGCCGCCGCAGCCGCTGCCACCGCCGCCGCCGCCGCCGCCGCTAATAAATTATTTTTTTTTGTTTTATTAATATATATTTTTTTTTTTTTAATATATATTTTTTTTTTTTTTTTTTTTTTTAATATTTATTTTTTGTTTATTAATTATTGTCGTCGTCGCCGCTGCCACCGCCGCCGCCGCCGCTGTCACCGCCGCCGCCGCCGCTGCTGCCGCTACCGCTAATTAACTAAAAAAAAAATATTAATAATTTTTATTTTCTATTTTTTTTTAATAATTATTTTTCTTATTATTTTTTTATATATATTTTTTGTTTATTAATTATTATCGTCGTCGCCGCTGCCGCCCCCGCCGCCGCCGCCCCCGCCACCGCCGCTAATTAACTAAAAAAATATTAATTAATATTTTTTTTTTTTTTTTTTTTTTT
>JAWZYT010004957.1:2500-12500 GCA_034508575.1 Petrolisthes manimaculis | reverse complement strand
CTAAAATGACTAATGTTTACCCTTCCCTTAACGAGTCACAACTACCACTTAATTAAACACACACACACACACACACACACACAACCTCGTGATCGTGTATATAATGTCTGTATGTGTGTGTGTGTGTGTATGTGTGTGTGTGTGTGTGTGTGTTGTAACGACCCTGTACTCCTCTCGAAGCTATCTCCACATCTGGTTCGATCCAGTCAGGAGTCTCCGACCCTGTACTCCTCTCGAAGCTGTCTCTACATCATATTCTATCCAGTTAAGAGTCTCTGAAGCACACCGGGCTTCATACTAAGTATTGTAAGCTCTGGAGAGAGGCCACACAGTCAGTCTCATCCTGAAAGCAGTTGTGGTGTTACCTCTCTCCTGGATTAACTGAGTTTGGACAACATTTCCCTTCTTGTATGGTGTGGTAACGTATATATATAAGTGTTAGAAAAGACGGCTGGATCACCAATCACTATTTAACATTTCTGATTTTATGTAACTTGTTCTTGTATATAATGTAAATAACTTTGTTCTTGGGTAGTAACTGTTCTTTGATAATTATTGTTCTTGGGTAATAACTGTGTATTGTTAATATTCTATTCATGTTTGATCATAGTAATAATATAATTGTTAAAATTACTGCTTCTTTATCCTTTATCAAACATCTTTGTTAACGTAACGTTAGTAATCCCCCTTAGACAACCACTGACGTACGTTACAGTGTGTATATAATATGAACCTTTTCGTGGCTTCTGATTCCTCCTCACTACGCCACCCCCCAGTCCCCCCCAAAGCCTGTCCCCTTATTGCCGCACCCCCCAGTCCCCCCCCAAGCCTGTCCCCTTATTGCCGCACCCCCCAGTCCCCCCCCAAGCCTGTCCCTTTATTGCCGCACCCCCCAGTTCCCCCCAAACAAGCTCCTTCTATATAAGTTGTGTTTCGTGGTAATATTTGAAGCACTCTCTAACCTCCAATTATCTCACTAATTACCGTTTTACACAAAATCTATAAGAGATACGTTGATGAAATTTATAGGATAGATGCATCACCTATCCCTGCATATAGGGTCAAAAAATGATTAATCTAGGTATAAAACTAAGGTTGGGAGAACTAGAAATGTTAACTCATAATTTACACACATCGACAACCTCCTCTCCCAACTCTCCTCTCGTGTGTGTGTGTGTCGGTGTGTGTGTGTGTGTCGGTGAGGGAGTAATCTAGTCGGTGGTTAGTTCAGTTCACCGCCGACCATCACAGTGTTAACAGAACCTCAACCAGGATTAAGTATTGGATTATTTATTTATTGAAGTGATATATTTAGTGAATTATTTATTTATTGAAGGGATATATTTAGTGAATTATTTATTTATTGAAGTGATATATTTATTGAATTATTTATTTATTGAAGTGATATATTTATTGGATTATTTATTTATTGAAGTGATATATTTATTGAATTTATTACGGCCTAATTTATTTAATTTTGGGTTTATTAGTGATATATTTAGTGAATTAATTATGGCCTAATTTAATTAATTTTGGGTTAATTGAAGTGATATATTTATTGAATTAATTGTGGCCTAATTTATTTAAATTTGGGTTTATTCGTGTTAAAAGTGTTTACGAATATTTCCTCTAACTAATATATATATATAATTAATTAATATATAATTACTAACTTCACTCTCCATAAAATACCAGCATTTTTACGGGTAAATTACTTAGAAAATTAGTTAATTAAGTGAGGTGTAGGGTAAAAAAAAAAAAAAAAAAAAAAAAAAAAAAAAGACGAGATATTTTCGTTGGCGGAAAAATATTTGTGTTAAAATTAATATTAGGAATAATTGTATTCTATGTGGCTGAGGCTAAATATAATGTATAGGAATGTTAAATATAGTAGTTAATCCTTAAATATAACTAGAGAATACACCTGGGAGAAAGAAATTGTTGAAATGGTTAAATATATAGGTTTTTAGGGGACTAGTTTTTTTCACGAGACGTGTGTGTGTGTGTGTGTGTACGTGTGTGTGTGTTGGTGGATATTTATTTCTCTCTCTCTCTCTCTCTCTCTCTCTCTCTCTCTCTCTCTGTAAACACACACACACACACACACACACTCTAACATTATCGGTGATTGGCTGTGTGTGTGTGTGTGTGTGTACGTGTGTGTGTGTGTTGGTGGATATTTATTTTTCTCTCTCTCTCTCTCTCTCTCTCTCTCTCTCTCTCTCCGTAAACACACACACACACTAACATTATCGGTGATTGGCTGAAACCGAATGATAATTATATTTGAAGCCCTCGCTAACCTCCAATTATCTCACTACATCACATCACAGGTAATTACCGTTTTACACAAAATCTATAAGAGATACGTTGATGAAATTTATAGGATAGATGCATCACCTATCCCTGCATATAGGGTAAAAAAATGATTAATCTAGGTATAAAACTAAGGTTAGGAGAACTAGAAATGTTAACTCATAATTTATACACATCGACAACCTCCTCTCCCAACTCTCCTCTCGTGTGTGTGTGTCGGTATGTGTGTGTGTGTGTCGGTGTGTGTGTGTGTGTGTGTGTGTATTATCTGACTACATCACATCATACATACACATACATACATACACACATTCATTACTTTCTCCATCCCATCTAATAAATACACATACATACACATACATACATACATACACACATACATACAAAACAGTCCCATACCCACCATTGTAAATATTATCAATAACCCTTAGAATACTGTCTGTGTTTGTTCTTGTTGTTTTTTTGTTTTTGTTTTTCTGTTTTTTTTTTTTTTTTTTTTTTTTTTTTCTTTGTACCAACTATATCAATAGTGTAATTTGTGAATTTTCAGCTGTATTGCTGCTATCTCCAATAAACCGTTTATTATTATTATTATTATTATTATTATACATACACATACATACATACATACACATACATACATACATACACATACACATACACACATACATACACATACATACATACGCATACACACACATACACATACACACACATGCGTCGGGGTATCGGTGTATCAGTCTCGGTGTGTGTGTCGGTGTGTGTGTGTGTCGGTGTGTGTGTGTGTGTGTCGGTGAGGGAGTAATCTAGTCGGTGGTTAGTTCAGTTTACCGCCGACCATCACAGTGTTAACAGAACCTCAACCAGGATTAAGTATTAGATTATTTATTATTTATTATTATTTAGTGAATTAATTATGGCCTAATTTATTTAATTTTGGGTTTATTAGTGATATATTTATTGAATTTATTTTGGCTTAATCTAATTTAATTTTGGGTTAATTCGTATTCAAACTTCAATCAGGATTAAGTAGAGATTATTTATTTATTGAAGTGATATATTTATTGAATTAATTACGGCTTAATTTAATTTAATTTTGGGTTTATTGAAGTGATATATTTATTGAATTAATTGTGGCCTAATTTATTTAATTTTGTGTTTATTAGTGTTTAAAATGTTTACGAATATTTCCTCTATAACTAATATATATATAATTAATATATATATATAATTACTAACCTCACTCTCCATAAATACCAGCATTTTTACGGGTAACTTACTTAGAAAATTAGTTAATTAAGTGAGGTGTAGGGAAAAAAAAAAAAAAAAAAAAAAAAAAATTACGAGATATTTTCGTTGGCGGAAAAATATTTGTTAAAATTAATATTAGGAATAATTGTATTCTATGTGGCTGTGGATAAAGATAATATATAGGAATGTTAAATATAGTAGTTAATCCTTAAATATAACTAGGGAATACACTTGGGAGAAAGAAATTGTTGAAATGGTTAATTATATAGGTTTTTAGGGGACTAGTTTTTTTCACGAGTAAATAGAGATAAAGTGAGAAGGAAGTGAAACAGTTGCTCACAATCAGTCTCTCTTTATCTCTCGTAGTGAAAAGCTATCTCTATCTCTAATTCAGTCTCTCTTTATCTCTCGTAGTGAAAAGCTATCTCTATCTCTACTGGATTATTACTTACACTTTATTAGTTTATCTTTATTATCTTTATCTTTATTATCTTTATCTTTATTATCTTTATCTTTATTATCTTTATCTTTATTATCTTTATCTTTATTATCTTTATCTTTATTATCTTTATCTTTATTTTTATAATACTGGTGTAAAAGAGGAATAATAATAATAACACACACACACACACACACAACTTAAAACAATAACACACACACACACACACTACTTAAAACAATAACACACACACACACACTACTTAAAACAATAACACACACACACACACTACTTAAAACAATAACACACACACACACACTACTTAAAACAATAACACACACACACACACTACTTAAAACAATAACACACACACACACACACTACTTAAAACAATAACACACACACACACACTACTTAAAACAATAACACACACACACACTACTTAAAACAATAACACACACACACACTACTTAAAACAATAACACACACACACACACACTACTTAAAACAATAACACACACACACACACACTACTTAAAACAATAACACACACACACACACACTACTTAAAACAATAACACACACACACACACTACTTAAAACAATAACACACACACACACACACTACTTAAAACAATAACACACACACACACACACTACTTAAAACAATAACACACACACACACACTACTTAAAACAATAACACACACACACACACACTACTTAAAACAATAACACACACACACACACTACTTAAAACAATAACACACACACACACACTACTTAAAACAATAACACACACACACACACACTACTTAAAACAATAACACACACACACACACACACACTACTTAAAACAATAACACACACACACACACACACACTACTTAAAACAATAACACACACACACACACTACTTAAAACAATAATACACACACACACACACACACTACTTAAAACAATAACATCATATATGAACGTGAAAACATTAGACAGTAAATTGCTTGTGTGTGTGTGTGTGTGTTTGTGTGTGTGTTCCAGAAATATATACTGTATATTATTTCGAATTTTTTTATAGGATAAGACTGATTATATATATACTTTATAATTAATTTTCTATATTATGTGACAATAATTATTACTGCATTATTTCGTTCGAATTTATTTGTATAGGCCTACCACCATCTCACCTATAGGCTGGTGTCCTTCTAGGTGGGAGAGGTGAAGAGAGAGGTGCTTCAAGAGTCCAGAGTATAGGCCTACCACCACCTAGGCCTGGCTGTTGTTGTTGTATAGGCCTACTGTAACTATTAACCAGAAGATGGGATACCACTTGTTGGTGAGTATATAATTATATATCATAATGTTTATCTTGTAATAATAATAATAATAATAATAATAATAATATTCTGTTATCATTTAGTTGCTGTAATTAATCATTTAATTACTGTAATTAATCATTTAGGCATTATTAATATTAATTTGTGTGTTAAAGATATAGTTACAGCGAATGTGAGAGAGAGAGAGAGGTTATTATTATTATTATTATTATTATTATTATTATTTTGAGAAAGAGAGTGTGTGTGTGTGTGTATGAGAGAGAGAGAGAGAGAGAGAGAGAGAGAGAGAGAGAGAGAGAAATATTAACCTATGGACTGCGAAGTTAATAATTGTATTGTGAAATTGTGTGTGTGTGTGTGTGTGCGTGTGTGTGTGTGATATTAATAATGTAAGTTTTTTTTTTTTTTTTTTTTTTAAATTACATGTTTGTTCGCAGAAATGATTAACTTATGGCTGTACAATCATCACTACCACCATCATCACTACCACTACTACTACTACTACCATCATCACTACCACCACTACTACTACTACCACCACCACTACTACTACTACCATCACCACTACTACTACCACTACTACTACTACTACTACTACTACTACTACCACCACCACTACTACTACTACCATCACCACTACTACTACCACTACTACTACTACTACTACTACTACTACCACCACCACTACTACTACTACTACTACTACTACCACTACTACTACTACTACCATCACCACTACTACTACCACCACCACCACTACTACTACCATCACACACACACACACACACCATCCAATTAATCAACAATAAGGTAATAATTATTCCCTTTTGTTTACACTGACAAATAAATGAATAAATAACTAAATAAATAATGAAATTAATAAATAAATAGTAATAAATAGTAACACACACACACACACACACACACACACACACACACACACACTTACAAGATAAATAAATAATGTATTATTTATATTTTCAGATACCTGTACAAGAGAGAGAGAGAGAGAGAGAGAGAGAGAGAGAGATCATCACCCCTGTGTGTGTGTGTAGATGTGTATGTGTGTGTGTGTGTAGATGTGTGTGTGTGTATAGATGCGTGTGTGTGTGTGTGTGTGTGTATGTGTGTGTGTGTATAGATGTGTGTGTGTGTAGTTTTATATATATAACTATAATATTAATAACACTAACCTATAACAATAACAATAACCAACAATAACAATAACCAACAATAACAATAACAATAACAAAAACCAACAATAACCAATAACAATAACCAACAATAATAACAATAACAATAACAATAACCAATAGTAACAAACAATAATAACAATAACAATAACCAACAATAACAATAACCAACAATAACAATAACAATAACCAACAATAACAATAACCAACAATAACAATAACAATAACCAACAATAACAATAACCAACAATAACAATAACAATAACCAACAATAACAATAACCAATAATAACAATAACCAATAATAACAATAACAATAACCAACAATAACAATAACCAACAATAACAATAACCAACAATAACAATAACAATAACCAACAATAACAATAACAATAACCAACAATAACAATAACCAATAATAACAATAACAATAACCAATAATAACAATAACCAACAACAATAACAATAACCAACAATAACAATAACCAACAATAACAAACAATAATAACAATAACAATAACCAACAATAATAATAACAATAACAATAATAATAACCAACAATAACAATTAATAACTAATAATAATAACAATAACAATAACCAACAATAACAAATGTCAATATTTAATTCACTAATATTATTTAATTTATTTTTCTATGTGCAAAAAATACCCTTGGTTCACATTACAGCCGACGTCATTAAACGTGACGGTGTGGACGTCAATAACGGCTTGGCTTGACGGCCACCTGAGGAATACCCTTGGTTCACATTACAGCCGACGTCATTAAAGTTGACGGTGTGGACGTCAATAACGGCTTGGCTTAACGTCCAGCTGAGGAATACCCTTGGTTCACATTACAGCCGACGTCATTAAACGTGACGGTGTGGACGTCAATAACGGCTTGGCTTGACGTCCAGCTGGGGAATACCCTTGGTTCACATTACAGCCGACGTCATTAAACGTGACGGTGTGGACGTCAATAACGGCTTGGCTTGACGGAAACCCCATCGTAATTCGAACTGTTATGGTTTGTGTGTGTGTGTGTGTGTGTGTTTGTTTGTCCTGTAATTTATAACCATGCAGGATACATACATACATACACACACACTGTATATTTATTTATTTATATGCCTTATTTTGTTTTATAAATTGATAATAGATAAAATAATAATGTTGTGATGATGATGATGATTATTATTATTATTAATTTGTGTTTATTATGTGTATGTGTCTTATAACCCCTCAGTTCTACAGGTATACACACACACACATACACACTCGTGATACACACACACACACACACACACACACACACACACACACACACACTCGTGATACATACACACACACACACACACACACACACACACACAATGAACAATACCAGGTGATTCGAAGCTTTCTGCTCCTCACTAGCGACCTTCCTAGCATGGGAAACCCTCTCTCCCCGAAATCAGGGCAGAGCAGAGGCCGGAGCCCCCTCTAGTATAGCTCGCCAGGTCCCAGTGACATACAACCAGTCACTGAAACGCACAACAACTCGCTCTTCTACTAATCATTTTTTATCCTGTATGTATGTATGTGTGTTTTTTTTCATTATATTTTCGTGTTTTTTTTTTTCATTATATATTAGTGTTTTTTTTTTCTAATTAACGATTTTTTTTTTCATTATATATTCGTTTTTTTTTCTAACTAATGATTCGTGTTTTTTTTCATTATATATACGTGTTTTTTTTTTCTAACTAATGATTCGTGTTTTTTATTTTATATATATATATTTGTGTTTTTTTTTCTAACTAATGATTCGTGTTTTTTTTTTTTATATATATACGTGTTTTTTTCGTGTTTTTTTCATTATATATTCGTTTTTTTTCTTCTAACTAATGATTCGTGTTGTTTTTTTCATTATATTTTAGTGTTTTTTTTTTCATTATATATTGTTTGTTTTTTTAACTAATAATTCGTGTTTTTTTTCATTATATATTAGTGTGTTTTTTTCTAATTAACGATTTTTTTTTTCATTATATATTCGTTTTTTTTTTCTAACTAATGATTCGTGTTTTTTTCATTATATATACGTGTTTTTTTTTTTAACTAATGATTCGTGTTTTTTTTATATATATATATATTAGTGTTTTTTTTTCTAAATGATTCGTGTTTTTTTTTATATATATATACACGTGTCTTTTTTTCATTATATTTTCGTGTTTTTTTTTTCATTATATATTCGTGTTTTATTTTTCATTATATATTCGTGTGTTTTTTTCTAACTAATTATTCGTGTTTTTTTTATATATAAAATTATATATTCATGTTTTTTTTTTCTAACTAATGATTCGTGTTTTTTTATATATATATTCATATTTTATTATTATATACGTGTTTTATTATTATATATGTATTATTATTATATATGTATACTTTTTATGTATTCTGATGTGAGGTGTATAGTATGTATTTATATGTATTTATATAATATGTATTTATATAATATGTATTCCATATGTGCTCAACATTTATTTATACACACATACATTAATGTTGCTTGTTTTTACATATATATATATATTTTTTTTTTTATAATTTTTTTTTTTTTTTTTTTTTTTTTTTTTTTTTACAAACCAAAATATATTAACGTTCGTTTACTTCTTTACAGATTGAGTATCAGCTAAGAAGAGGACGGTTGGTAAATATATCACTACATATACACACATATATACAAACTCCTTAGATAAACTTATTGTTATAACGTAATAATAATAATAATAATAATAATAATAATTAATAATAATACAAATAATTACAACCTTAAATATATACAGGATCATACAGGTTGTATATTTAGTATAGATTGTGACTGTATTTAATTTGCATACATAAACTGATAATAATTAGATAGTAAATATAGAATTAGAGAGAGAGAGAGAGGGAGAGAGAGAGAAAGAGAGAGAGAGAGAGGGATTAAGGCAGAGAGAGAGAGAGAGAGAGAGATTAAGGCAGAGAGAGAGAGAGAGAGAGAGATTAAGGCAGAGAGAGAGAGAGAGAGAGAGAGAGAAAGAGAGAGAGAGGCAGAGAGAGAGAGGCAGAGAGAAAGAGAGAAAGAGAGAGAGAGGGAGAGAGAGAGAGAGATTAAGGCAGAGTGAGGCATGATTTGTTATTATTATTATCTTATATGTCCTTATAGCATGGATGGACTACGACAAGAGGAAACAAGAGGAAACAAGAGGAAACAAGAGGAAACAAGAGGACGCAGACCACTACAGGTGATTTACTTATTTATATTTTTGTGTATTTTGTATTTGAATATTATCGTATATGTATGTATGTGTGTGTGTGTGTGTGTGTTAGTAAACCTTTTTGGAAATTCTCTCTCTATGTATTCCATAGGTGCTCAACATTTATATATACATACACACACACATTAATGTTGCTTGTTTTTATATATATATATATATATTTTTTT
>JAWZYT010004956.1:2500-37500 GCA_034508575.1 Petrolisthes manimaculis | reverse complement strand
CCTAACCTAACCTAACCTAACCTAACCTAACCTAACCTAACCTAACCTAACCTAACCTAACCTAACCTAACCTAACCTAACCTAACCTAACCTAACCTAACCTAACCTAACCTAACCTAACCTAACCTAACCTAACCTAACCTAACCTAACCTAACCTAACCTAACCTAACCTAACCTAACCTAACCTAACCTAACCTAACCTAACCTAACCTAACCTAACCTAACCTAACCTAACCTAACCTAACCTAACCTAACCTAACCTAACCTAACCTAACCTAACCTAACCTAACCTAACCTAACCTAACCTAACCTAACCTAACCTAACCTAACCTAACCTAACCTAACCTAACCTAACCTAACCTAACCTAACCTAACCTAACCTAACCTAACCTAACCTAACCTAACCTAACCTAACCTAACCTAACCTAACCTAACCTAACCTAACCTAACCTAACCTAACCTAACCTAACCTAACCTAACCTAACCTAACCTAACCTAACCTAACCTAACCTAACCTAACCTAACCTAACCTAACCTAACCTAACCTAACCTAACCTAACCTAACCTAACCTAACCTAACCTAACCTAACCTAACCTAACCTAACCTAACCTAACCTAACCTAACCTAACCTAACCTAACCTAACCTAACCTAACCTAACCTAACCTAACCTAACCTAACCTAACCTAACCTAACCTAACCTAACCTAACCTAACCTAACCTAACCTAACCTAACCTAACCTAACCTAACCTAACCTAACCTAACCTAACCTAACCTAACCTAACCTAACCTAACCTAACCTAACCTAACCTAACCTAACCTAACCTAACCTAACCTAACCTAACCTAACCTAACCTAACCTAACCTAACCTAACCTAACCTAACCTAACCTAACCTAACCTAACCTAACCTATTTGGTTTCAGGGGAGCCTCGAACCTACGACCCAGTGGCCCATCATTTCACTTTCCAGCACCATAACCACTAGGCCACCAGCTCCCACAAAAATAGGGAATCAGATGTTATATTTATATACCACACAAATTAGTTTATTGCTCATATTTCTTAATTAAACCCATTGGGGATGCTCCAATGATATAGATTAGGTGTATTTTATGCTGTAGAATCCAAATGACAGGTCAAAACAGGTCAAAAAGCCATTATTCTAGTCAAAACAGGTCAATATAGGGGTTGGATATGTAATGACTGAGCCTACCAGCTTTTTATGGAGTTAATGCTTATATTTCTTAATTATTCACATTGGGGATGCTACAATCACCTCTATTGTATGTAGTTTATGTTATAGAATCCAATTTACAGGTGAAAACAGGTCAAAAACTCGTTATTATAGTGATATAATTGATAAACGAAGGAAATAGGGAGAAGAGAGAAGCATGGGATCTGGTAACATTGTATGCATCTGATCTGGCAACACTGCTATTGGGAGGTAAACAAAGTGCTTTGTGTATTAACCAACTTATTACGTCATTTTGGTAAGTTATACATTATTTATAGTACCTTTAGCATTCAGTAAACAATAAATAATACCTTTAGTATTTACTAAACAATAAATAATGTTGATTAATGTGTGAAAATAATAATAATAGGTAATAATAAGTTTCGTGTGTGTATGTGTGTCTCTCTCTCTCTCTATCTCCCTCTCCCTCTCTCTCCCTCTGTCTCTCTCTCTCTTAATAATGTATTAGTATTAGTATTAATATTATTAAGCAAACCTAATCTATTGTAATTTCAACAGGTGCTAACGAGATGATGAAAGGTAAGTATTATTATTATTATTATTGTTATTATTATTATTATTATTATTATTATTATTATTATTATTATTATTATTATTATTATTATTATTGGTAAAACTACAGAAGTACTCCATTCACTATATTGTACTTTTTTTATATAATTATTCACTATTTTGGGCAAAATACCGGGCAGACTACCTGGACCTAACCTGTGCAAAATACCTGGACCTAACAGCTTTTTAGGGAGTTAATGCTTATATTTCTTAATTATTCACCTCTATTCTTTGTAGTTTATGTTTCATAATCCAAATTACAGGTGAAAACAGGTCAAAAACGCGTTATTATAGAGATATAATTGATAAACGAAGGAAATAGGGAGAAGAGAGGATATCCTGATCTGGTAACATTGTATGCATCTGATCTGGCAACACTGCTACTGAGAAATGTATTAACCAATTTATTACATCATTTTGATAAGTTATACATTATTTATAGTACATTTATTTATAGTAAACAATAAATAATGTTGATAAATGTGTTAAAATAATAATATCAGGTAATAATAAGTTTCGTGTGTGTGTGTGTGTCTCTCTCTCTCCCTGATCTGGTAACATTGTAGGCATCTGATCTGGCAACACTGCTATACTGAGAAATGGAGGGAAACAAAATGCTCTGTGTATTAACCAACTTATTACGTCATTTTGGTAAGTTATACATTATTTATAGTACATTTAGCATTCAATAAACAATAAATAATACCTTTAGCATTCAGTAAACAATAAATAATGTTGATAAATGTGTTAATATAATGATAATAGGTAATTATAAGTTTCGTGTGTGTCTCTCTCTCTCTCTCTCTATCTCCTTCTGTCTCTCCCTCTCTCTCTCTCTCCCTCTATCTCTCTCTCCCTCTATCTCTCTCTCCCTCTATCTCTCCCTCTCTCTTAATAATGTATTAGTATTATTATTAATATTATTAAGCAAACCTAATCTATTGTAATTTTAACAGGTGGTAACGAGGTTATGAAAGGTAAGTATTATTATTATTATTATTGTTATTATTATTATTATTATTATTATTGTTATTATTATTGTTATTATTGTTATTATTAGTATTATTATTATTATTATTGTTATTATTGTTGTTGTTATTATTAGTATTGTTGTTATTATTATTATTATTATTATTATTATTATTATTATTATTATTGGTAAAACTACAGAAGTACTCCATTCACTATATTGTACATTTTTTATATAATTATTCACTATTTTGGGCAAAAAACCGGGCAGACTACCTGGACCTAACCTGGGCAGACTACCTGGACCTAACCTGTGCAAAATACCGGGACCTAACCTGGGCAGACTACCTGGACCTAACCTGGGCAAAATACCTGGACCTAACCTGTGCAAAATACCGGGACCTAACCTGGGCAGACTACCTGGGCCTAACCTGGGCAAAATACCTGGACCTAACCTGGGCAAAATACCGGGACCTAACCTGGGCAAAATACCGTGTATAACCGGTATAAACTATCATAAAGTGACTGGGGCAAATTCCCGGGACCTAGCCTAATGTGGTAACACTGCTCAAGCCTAATGTGGTAACACTGCTCAAGTCTAACCAAAAACACAGTTATTCTGTAATAATACCCAAAATTAATCTGACCTAACCTAATTATTATTACTATTACTATTATTATTATTATTATTATTATTATTATTATTATTATTATTATTATTATTAACAGGTGTTGGTCTTGGAGTGGTGGCATCTTCGTCTTGGGACCAATACACACACACACACACACCACAGCTGGACACACACACACCCTAACCAACTTATTAACCCACTTATTACGTCATTTTGGTAAGTTATACATTATTTATAGTACCTTTAGCATTCAGTAAACAATAAATAATGTTGATAAATGTGTTAAAATAATAATATTAGGTAATGATAAGCTTCGTGTGTGTGTGTGTGTGTGTCTATCTCCCTCTCTCTCCCTCTCTCCCTCTCTCTTAATAATGTATTAGTATTATTATTAATATTATTAAGCAAACCTAATCTATTGTAATTTCAACAGGTGCTAACGAGGTTATGAAAGGTAAGTATTATTATTATTATTATTATTATTATTATTACTATTATTATTATTATTATTATTTTTATTATTATTATTATTATTATTATTATTATTATTATTATTATTATTATTATTATTATTATTATTATTATTATTATTATTATTATTATTATTATTATTATTATTATTACTATTGATAAAACTACAGAAGTACTCCATTCACTATATTGTACATTTTTTTATATAATTATTCACTATTTTGGGCAAAATACCGGGACCTAACCTGGGCAGACTACCGAGACCTAACCTGGGAAAAATACCTGGACCTAACCTGGGCAGACTACTGGGACCTAACCTCTATAAATTACCGGGACCTAACCTGGGCAGACTACCGTGACCTAACCTGGGCTAACTACCGGGACCTAACCTGGGCTAACTACCGGGACCTAACCTGGGCAGACTACCGTGACCTAACCTGGGCTAACTACCGGGACCTAACCTGGGCTAACTACCGGGACCTAACCTGGGCAGACTACCGTGACCTAACCTGGGCTAACTACCGGGACCTAACCTGGGCAGACTACCGTGACCTAACCTGGGCAGACTACCGTGACCTAACCTGGGCTAACTACCGGGACCTAACCTGGGCAGACTACCGTGACCTAACCTGGGCTAACTACCGGGACCTAACCTGGGCAGACTACCGTGACCTAACCTGGGCTAACTACCGGGACCTAACCTGGGCAGACTACCGTGACCTAACCTGGGCAGACTACAGGGATATAACCAGTGTAAACTTCCATAAATTGACTGGGGCATATTCCGTGGACCAAGCCGGATGTGGTAACACTGCGAGTTTCCTAGCCAAAAACCCCCAAGATTCAAATTATATCTGGTAATACTATTTTCTAATTGGTAATAAATAAATACTACATTATTATTATGTATATATGTGTTCGGTAATTATTGAAAGAATTACCGTTATTTTGGTAAATATTGAAAACATTCCGGTTATTCGTTAAATATTGAATGAATAATAATAACACTAATAATAATAATAACACTAATAATAATAATAATAACACTAATAATAATAATAACAACAATAATAACACTAATAATAATAATAACACTAATAATAATAATAATAATAACACTAATAATAATAATAATAACACTAATAATAATAATAATAATAACAATAATAATAACACTAATAATAATAATAATAATAACACTAATAATAATAATAATAACACTAATAATAATAATAATAACACTAATAATAATAATAACACTAATAATAATAATAATAATAATAACACTAAAAATAATAATAACACTAATAATAATAATAATAATAATAACACTAATAATAATAATAACACTAATAATAATAATAACACAAATAATAATAATAACACTAATAATAATATGTGTGTGTTTGTGTGTATGTGACTGTGTGTATGTGTGTGTGTGTAATAATAATAATAAAAAGGTATATATATGGATAAATATAGATGAATGAACAGACATACACAAATACATTCTCGCACATACACACATGATATTCATTCACACAAACCAACACACAGACGTACACACACACATACAATGACACATATTCACTCACATATGGACATATATTATGGTATATAAAATAATAATAAATAATAATATATGGTTTATTGGTAAATGGCAGCTGATAGGCTGAAAATATACATAATACATTTAAATTATAATATACATAATACATTTAAATTATAATATACATAATATACATAATACATTTAAATTATAATATACATAATACATTTAAATTATAATATACATAATACATTTAAATTATATATTTATTTGTGCTGTTGGTTTATTAATGATAATATTGTCCTGGCTTTTATGGGTAGGAATAAATTCTTACATTATTATTATTATTATTATTATTACAGAAGCCAGCCTTCCTTGAGAAACCCGCCACTGACAGCCGCCACTGACAGCAGCCACTGACAGCCGCCACTGACAGCAGCCACTAACAGCCGCCACTAACAGCAGCCACTGGTGATTTGAAATTACGGTACAATATTTTTAAGAGTGCAGAATTAATATTTGTATTTTCGTACAGTCTCATACTGTACACACACACTCACACACACATATATACACACACACTCATATATGTACACACACATTTACACACTTTAAAAATAAGTTGGATAAATATTGGGATAATGGGACAAAAAAAATATAGCTCTCTTCCCATACATCACAAATAGGTAAATACAGACACACATACACACACTCATATATACACACATACACATACACACACACACACACACACACACACACACACACACACACAATATAACATAACAAATGGTTTCAGTATATTTTTTCAGTACCGTATATAATTATTACACTGTTTGATAATGTTTTATAGTAATAGATGTGTGTGTGTGTGTGTGTGTATAGAGAAAGTGTGTGTGTGTGTGTATAGAGAAAGTGTGTGTGTGTGTGTATATTGAGAAAGTGTGTGTGTGTGTGTGTATTGAGAAAGTGTGTGTGTGTGAAATTTTCACACAAGATATATATAGTTTTTACCAAGATTTTTTTCAAGTAATAATAATAATAATAATAATAATTTTTAGCTTCCATTATATTGTGTAAATTTAATGTTTTATCCATATATAAATAACCTAACCTAACCTATCCTAATTTAATCTAACCTTACCCAACCCAACCCAAACCAATCTAACCCAATCTAATCTAATCTTAACCATTACAGACTACCAGGACCTAACCTGAGCAGGCTATTGGAAGTTTTATTAGGTAAGTATGACCTATATCAAACTTAGAGAAATTTGACCATAACAACTTGTATTATTATTATTATTATTATTATTATTATTATTATTATTATTACATATACCGTACCTTAAAACACAGTCTCTCTCTCTCTCACACACACACAGACACACACACAGTCTCTCGTATGAAAAATAAAACACAGTCTCTCTCTCACACACACACACACACACACACAGTCTCTCTCACACACACACACACACAGTCTCTCACACACACGCACACAGTCTCTCTCACACACACACACAGAGTCTCTCTCTCTCTCTCTCTCTCTCTCTCTCTCTCTCTCTCTCTCTCTCTCACACACACACTGCTATGTAAATAAACCGTTAATTATTATTATTACATGGTTAATCTTATCAATAATAATTAATGTCTCTTTTAACTGGACCCGTCTCTCTCTCTCTCTCTCTCTCTCTCTCTCTCTCACACACACACACACACACACACACACACACTGCTATGTAAATAAACCGTTAATTATTATTATTACATGGTTAATCTTATCAATAATAATTAATGTCTCTTTTAACTGGACCCGTCTCTCTCTCTCTCTCTCTCTCTCTCTCTCTCTCACACACACACACACACACACACACACACACTGCTATGTAAATAAACCGTTAATTATTATTATTACATGGTTAATCTTATCAATAATAATTAATATCTCTTTTAATTGAACCCATCTTGTAAATATTTAACTATTACTACAATCCTGTTAACTCTTTTATAATCAACTTCATCAGTTTTAAACAGTATTCGTTTCTTTTATATTTTTTTATTTAGTTTCTTTTATGCTATATAGTCACGTCATTTCATATTTTTTTATATACCTAATTTTTACCATACAATTTTTACTTTTTTACACTATCCTTTTAACGTTTTTTTTTACTTTTTACTTTATTGTACCAAAGATTGTAATTTTATTTTATACATTATTACCCTTTAACTTTTATATTTTTATATATTTAATGTCATTATAACTGTATTTTACCCTTTTTAACTTTTCTATTATACAGAAAAGAAAAATTGGCACATGGAATGTGAGATCATTGCAAAGAGCAGGAAAAGTCCACAATGTAGCTGCAGAAGCGAAGAGATTGAAAATAGACATATTGGGTCTCTCTGAGGTCTGCTGGCCGGGAGTGGGTCAAATGACTGTGGAGGGATATGTTTTTGTTTATTCTGGTAGTGAAAACCATACAGGAGTAGGTATAATGATGACTGCTGAAGTGGCAAGAAGTCTGGAAGGGTACTGGGCAGTATCAGACAGGATAATAGTTGCCAAAGTAAGAGCTCATCCCTTCAATCTTTGTATTATCCAGATATATGCACCAACAACAGATCACAGTGATGAAGAAATTGACAGTTTTTATGAGCAATTAGATGATGCAAAGAGACAGGCTGGGTCACAGGATATAGTGTGTGTAATGGGTGACCTAAATGCAAAGATTGGACATGGAACAGAGGGTCAAGTTGTTGGACCTTTTGGGTTGGGAGTGAAGAATGAGAGAGGTGACAAATGGGTGGAGTGGTGTGAAGTACATAACCAAATCATTGTCAATTCATGGTTCAGACATCATCCTAGATTTTTGTGGACGTGGAAAAGTCCTGGTGATCTTTACAGGAACCAAATAGACTACATTACTATCAATAGCCGATACAGAAACAGCATCACACAAGTTAAGACCTACCCAGGAGCTGATTGTGGAAGTGATCATGTACCTGTTGTGGCCTCAATGAATTTAAAATTCAAGAAAATAAAGAAAAAGGCAATAAAGCCTAGCATTAATTTGCAACGACTAAGAGTAGATGAAATACAAAAGGCTTATGCAGTGGAAGTGAAGAAGAGGTGGGATGTTTTGATTTGTGACGAAGCAGCTGATGATCAGTGGACTAGACTAGAGAGTACACTTAATGAAGCTGCGGATAAAATACTTCCAAAAAAGGAATGTGCCATGAAACAGAAGTGGATGACAGCAGACATCATGGAAAAAATGAATCAAAGAAGACTAAACAAACAAAACAATGAAGAATATGTAAGGCTGGACAGAGAAATAAGAGCAGACTGCATCCGAGCTAAGGAAGAGTGGCTGAATAATCAATGTGACGAAATCGAAAGGCTACAAACTATTGACACACGAGTTATGTACAATAAAATAAAGGAAATTACTGGAGCTTCAAAATCAAAAACAAATATAGCAATAAAGAAAGAAAATGGTGATATAGCAATGGAGATAGGAGAAGTGAAACAGCGTTGGGAGGAATATACTTATGAATTGTTTAATGATGATAGAGAACCATTTGATGTAGCTGACGATGCTGAGGGGCCTCAGATACTAAAGAGTGAGGTAGAAGCGGCAATTAAATACATGAAAAATGGGAAAGCAGTAGGAGAGGATGGAATAGCTGTAGAGATGATAAAGGCCACGGAAGAGTGGGGTGTTGACGTAATTATAAAACTGGCTAATAAGATCTACAACACCGGCCAGATACCAAGTGCAATGCAAAAGTCAACTTTTATTACAATACCAAAGAAACCAGGTGCAATGGAGTGCAAGGATTTTAGGACTATAAGCATCATTAGTCAGTTGGGCAAAATAATACTAAGAATTGTATTAAACAGAATTCGGAACAAGATTTTGCCAGAGGTTGCGGAAGAACAATACGGTTTTATGAAGGGAAAAGGCACAAGTAACGCAATTTTTATCATCCGAATGTTGGGAGAACGAGCTATTGAGATGCAAAAAGACCTTTTCCTGTGTTTCATAGATTATGAAAAAGCATTTGATACAGTCAGACATAAGAACTTGCTAGATATTCTGCATAACCTCAACATCGACACCAAAGATCTGAGAATCATAAGGAACCTGTACTATGAACAGACCGCCCTCTGCCAGACAGATTTCAAAATTTACTAGTTATGTCTGTCTGGGTGGAATCAGTGCACTGACTTTTTTTGTGCTCAGATTGTTTTCAAAGTGAATCTTTACCCCGTGATTCTGGTGGCCCTTAGATTTAACCTAGTGCATTGCCATGGGTGCTACAACAACTAACAAGGAGGAAAGGGTCCATATTTTGTTACTAAGGGAAGGAAAAGTGCCAATTAAAGAAATATACAGGCGAACTGTCAGGCATACCACAACCATAACGCATATCCTTCTTGCTTTACTGGAGAGATCCTATTTTGAAAAATTAGCTAGGTCTATGCCTAGACGTCTGCAAGAGGTTATTAATATGAAAGGAGAAATGACAAAGTACTAATTGGTCAGTACCAGAACAATACAAATATTTTTTTTTTTAGTGAAATTTCCCATAATTTTATGTCACGATGTCGTAGGTAACGTCCATGTCGGTGGGAGGTAGCGTCTTTTTTTGCCGACACTGTACCATTATTTCTTATGGAAATGTACAATTTACTTTATGCTAAATTCACTTTATGTGACACAACCCTTCACCAACCTATACATACATATATACATACACACACACATACATACAGGCATTCACTTTATACGACACAACCCTTCACTAACCTAACCTATAATGTAATAAATAAAGAGGAGAGTGTATAACAAACTTAGACAGAAATACCAACCATTATTTATTACAAACATTTAAATAGAAATACCAACCATTATTTATTACAAACATTTAGATATTATGTCAACCCTTTAGTCACAATTACCAAACCTTACCTAGTTAATTTAAACTGAATTTCATCATACATGAAATTATTATTATTATTATTATTATTATTATTATTATTATTATTATTATTATTATTATTATTATTGTTATTATTATTGTTATTATTATTTTTATTATTATTATTGTTATTATTATTATTATTGTTATTATTATTATTATTGTTATTATTATTATTGTTATTATTATTGTTATTGTTATTATTATTGTTGTTATTATTATTATTGTTATTATTGTTATTATTGTTATTATTATTGTTATTATTATTATTATTATTATTATTATTATTATTATTGTTATTATTATTTGAAAGAGTAATTGTGTGTTTTATTTACAGTGACGTGGATCAAGATGAAACAACAACAACAACAACAACAACAACACAACAACAACAATACTGGTGTCACATGACTCTCAGTTGTCAGTAATTAACTTCAACAACAACAACAACTGTTTGTGTGTGTGTATGTGTTGGTAAATCTGGAGAAACTAAATCCTTCAAACTACAATATTCTAATTAACAGGACACCATTACTTTAAATTGTTTGTGTGTGTGTGTGTATGTGTGTTGGTAAATCTGGAGCAACTAAATCCTTCAAAATATTCTAAGTAACAGGACACCATTACTTTAAACTGTGTGTGTGTGTCTCATCTTTTATTATATTTTTTACATAAACTCTGCTCTCTTTTTATGTGAGTTTAAATTATGCGAATTTGAAATAGTGCGTATCATGAAAAAAATTAAAATGCAATTTACAGGAACTGTTAAAATAATGTGAACCATTAGACTCCATTTTCAAGTTAAAGTTAAATTATTTATTATGGAAATGTACAATTTACTTTATGCTAAATTCACTTTATGCGACACAACCCTTCACCAACCTAGAATGTAATAAAAAAAGAGGAGAGTGTATATACAGTATACATACACACATACAGGCATTCACTTTATGCGACACAATCCTTCACCAACCTATAATGTAATAAATAAAGAGAAGAGTGTATATACAGTATACATACATACATATATACATACATACATACATATATACATACATACACACATATATACATACATACATACACATATACAGGCATTCACTCTATGCGACCCCTTCAGGAACCTAACCTGTAATAAAAAAACACCACAGTGTATATTCCATAATTGTTCCGTGAATGTCACCACTGTTCCTCGTTCACAAAACTTGGTTCCATCAGTCCCATAAATACCTTGTAATAATAATAATAATATATGGTTTATTAGTAAATGGCAGCTGATAGGCTGAAAATATACATAATACATTTAAAATTAAAATTAAATGAGGATGAATGAGTGAATACATGTATAAATATTAGAGATGAATAGTAAATTGATTGTACATGGAGGCAGTGTGATATTATACTGTACTCCATTAAGACCTCTGTGATCATGTATGAACATTGTAGGCTTCTGATTCCTTCTGATCATGCCACTAAACAAACTCCTTCCCTATAGGTGGTGTTTCATGGCAATATTTGAAGGACTCCTCTACCTCCAATTTTCTGACAACAGCACACACAGGGTCCCTTAAACATGTAAATGAAAGAATGTTACCCATGTAAATGTAACTCTATTCCTACAACCTAAGCCTGTCCCCTACTCCCACACACACCCCAGTCCCACCAAGCCTGTCTCTCTATTCCCACACACCCCTAAACCCCCACCAAGCCTGTCTCTCTATTCCCACACACCCCTAAACCCCCACCAAGCCTGTCCCCCTCCTCCCACACACCCCACACCCCCACCAAGCCTGTCCCCCTCCTCCCACACCCCCACCAAGCCTGTCCCACTCCTCCCACACACCCCACACCCCCACCAAGCCTGTCCCCCTCCTCCCACACCCCCACCAAGCCTGTCCCACTCTTCCCACAACACCATAATTAATTCCATGTGTTTTTCAGATGGAGTGAGACGAGGGTCAATTTATAACCTGGTACAGTTGTGTTGAGGAGTAATGCTACACTCTGGCCTCGTGGGAAAAACCAGTGACTGCTCTGCTCTCATCTTGGTAAGTGAAAATGTAACTGATAAACAAGAAATTGACCACCGTGGACTCACTGTGACTCACACAGAAATGGGTCTGGTGCCATCTGTGACTCGACACGACGTGACGTGACACATTCGGTGTGAACGGCTTTGCCTTACATCCATATGATTTAATGCTAACTACGGGTGGCGAATTATGACGTATTGTGACGTACACTGACTTGACGCGACTCGCTTGGTGTGAATGCACCCTTAGATTAAAAAAAAACATACCTTACTGTAATTCCATACCGTACTTTTAGATTAAAAAAAAACATACCTTACTGTAATTCCATACCGTACTTTTAGATTTAAACAAAACATACAGTTGAACCTCGTTATTTCGGACTAATAGGGGGGAGAGGGTGTCCGGTTTTGCGGTTTGACCGTAATTGCGACGAATTTTTACGAGGGGTACGAAACAAAAATAAAAACACAAAAAAAAAACGTGTTTGTACAAAAATTAACACAAAATACAGATATATATATCTACATAAATAGGTATGTAGTGATGTGTAAATAATATACCTAAATGTTATTTACCTTGTGAGGTGAAGAGATGAGTTTATTTCTTGCCGTGATCGTATAGTGGGACGTATCAGAGTAGCTATTTAATACTGTTTAATAAAAACAAGAATGATGTAGTAATACACAACCACTCCAAGTCTCCAACCCGCACTTGTAAAGATAACAAATCACGCATGCGTGGTAGTGGTCTAGGTGGTAGTGGTCTAGGTGGTAGTGGTCTAGGTGGTAGTGGTCTAGGTGGTAGGGGGAAGGGGGAAAATAATGGGATATCGATTGTTTACATTTTATTAGCCATACTGTACTCTGGTGTTTCCTTCTCCTTTATCTATTCGAGAAACATCTTCCTTCTTTCTATGGAAGGATATGGCCTTCTGTTTTGTAAATGCACCACCTGGCATGACTGTTGAAGCTAGTGGTTAACTCGTTATTACTAAAAACGAGATAGTCACACAAGTTGACAGGGCAGGTTAGGCCTATATTCCCTTGACCTTGAGCTATAGGGTGAATCGAGACCGAGGATAGGGGGGGGGGAAGGAGTGCGGGAGAAGTGGTGGCAACACACACACACACACACACCCACGCTTCACAGATGAGTGATATAATTTCCTGACAAGTTCATTATGATTTCACTCGTTTTGTATAAGAACTCCTCGGATTTATTCGAGAGTCAACTGTATATATACATAAATAGGTATGTAATGATGTGTAAATAATATACCTACTGTATAATGTAAAAAATATAATAGGAAAAAATAGAGAAACCAAAATCCAGACAAAAAAAAATCTCCAGCGGATTGTGTCCGAAATAACCGAAATCCGAAATAACGAGGTTTAACTGTATGTATGTATTATTCCTCGTGTGTGTGTGTGTGTGTGTGTGTGTATTATTCCTGTGTGTGTGTGTGTATTATTCCTCTGTGTTTGTGTGTGTATTATTCCTCTGTGTTTGTGTGTGTGTATGTATTATTCCTGTGTGTGTGTGTATTATTCCTTGTGTGTTTGTGTGTGTGTATGTATTATTCCTGTGTGTGTGTGTATTATTCCTTGTGTGTTTGTGTGTGTGTGTATTATTCCTGAAAAGGTTTGATTGCAAGACTATAATTACAGATAATTACTAATAATTATTGTACCGTTATGTTATTTCAGGTGTGTGGAGAACAACGAAGAACAGAAGAACAAGATACAGGAAGTGGAGTGATAACAGAAGAAAAAAAAAAAAAAAAAAAAAAATTAATAAAAAAAATAAATAATAATAATAATAATAATAAAATAAAACTTTGAAAATTTAGAAATTCATATTCAAACTAAACCAAAAATTATGTGAATTTAAGAGGGTGTGGGAATAGAGGACAGGCTTGGGGGGGGGGGGACAGGCTTGGGGGGGACTGGGGGGTGCGGGAATAGGGGGACAGGCTTGGGGTGGGTAGAAAGCCTGTCCCCCCTATTCCCACACCTCCTCTAATCCCCCCAAGCCTGTCCCCTATTCCCGCACCCCCCAGTCCCCCCCAAGCCTGTCCCCTATTCCCCCCCAAGCCTGTCCCCTATTCCCCCCAAGCCTGTCCCCCATTCCCCCCCAAGCCTGTCCCCCATTCCCCCCCAAGCCTGTCCCCCATTCCCCCCCAAGCCTGTCCCCCATTCCCCCTGCCAAGCCTGTCCCCCAACCCCCCCCCCCCAAGCCTGTCCTCTATTCCCACACCCTCTTAAATTCACATAAATTTTGGTTTAGTTTGAATATGAATTTCTAAATTTTCAAAGTTTTATTTTATTATTATTATTATTTTTTTTTTTTTTTTTTTTTTTTTTGGTGGATTTGTTGAATAAGAATTTCAAAATAAACATTTATTCATTTTTTTGTTTATAAATTGATGTTGGCTGTTTTCTGGAAAGTCTTTGAAATTTGTAATAAATAAATAAAGTTGTTAGGTGTATCTGTATATACGTAATAATTGTATGTTAATTGTATATATTTGGTTTAACAAGTTGTTTGTTTGTTGTTTTACTTGATAAGAACCTAAATAAAATGTAAAGGTTTATTGGTATATAGAGAAACACATTATTCAAAGATACATATTTAATGAATATTTAATAATAATAATAATAATTATATTAATAATAATAATAATAATAATATTAATAATTAAATATATTTAATGAATAAAGAGTTTGATATATTTAATGATACACATTATCAAGGTGTACAATTAACAAATTTGAAATTTATACTACATATAAAAACTGAAAATAAATAAACTATTGGAAAACTATGCAAAAATTATAAGTAATGGAGATAGATTTTTGAGGTACAAACAAAACCATAGATGGAATAATTAATATAAATAAATATTTGAGATACACAGATTATATATATTTTTTTTTTTTTTTTTTTTTTTCATGATATCAATATGTGAAATAATAAGCCAAGAATGTTATACAATATCATATAATTATTATACAAACATTCATGATATCAATATAACCGTCTAAGATAGATATACAGAATTTGATTCAAATAACAATTTAAGATGCATATTTATATACTAGATAATTAATACTATATATATAATTAAATTAAATATATATATATATTATATTAGATAGATATATAGACAAATAACAATTTCAAATACTTAAATAAATAATTTTGCTACATATTATAATCATTCATATATCTATTATAATAACATTATATTACATACATTCATATATTCATACATATATTTTCAGATACATAGATAAACTATTGATATAACTAAATCAATAGTATATATATAATTTCTGTACATAATTATATCATATACAGTATATAACATTAATTATATTTCATATATATATACAGATATATATATATATACATAGACATATAACAATTACAGATACATAGATATATCTATCTAATATATAAATAAAAACAAAATTAATACTATATAATATTATTTCTCTACATGATTATATTGAAAAACATATATACAAACATTCAGATTATATTAGTTTCATAAAACAGATAGATAAATACATATACATATATACAAACATTCGTATTATATTAAATAGTTTCATAAAACAAATAGATAAATACATATACAAACACTCGTATTTTTTTTAAAAAGTTTCATAAAACAGGTATATAAATACAACAATTGTCTCAATATAGTTGTTGTTGGTGGTGGCTGAGTGGAGAGAGTGTTGGACTGTGGATGTGAGGGACCAGGGTTCAATTCCACCTCAGAACACTTAGGATTTTTAAAGGTGTTGAAATGGGTGTAGCTGTGTTGTGAGAGAATGTATGTGTGTGTGTGTGTGTGTGTTAGAGTGACAGAATATAAGTGTGTGTGTAATTATGAGAGTTGGAGAATGAATGTACATTTATTTATATTATATTAACTAGTTTCTTCCTATACCAGATAGATAAATATGTCAATAGTGTGTATATAATTGGGGGTGGCGTGGCAGAGTGGGTAGTGTAATGGACTGTGGCTGTCAAGACCAGAGTTCAATCCCACGTCATAACGTCAGTTAAAAATATGGTGTGTGTGTGTGTGTGGAGAGAGAGAAAAGGAGGGAAGGTGGAGAGAAGGTGTGTGGAGGGAGGTGGAGAGAAGGTGTGTGTGTGTGTGGAGGGAGGTGGAGAGAATGTATGTGTGTGTAGAAAGCCTGTCCCCCTATTCCAGCACCCCCCAAGCCTGTCCCCTACTCCCATACATACAAAATAACCACAGGAGAAATAATAAACAGAATAACAGTAATTACAAAGGTATATTACATCTTGGGACAATTTTATATATACATGTTTTGTTTTTTTCGTCTCTCTCTCTCTCTCTCTCTCTCTCTTTCTGTGTGTGTGTGTGTCTTTCCCTCTCACACACACAGAGAGGGAACACACACACACACACACACACACACACACACACACACACACACACACACACACACACACACACACACAGAGGGAAAGACACACACACACACACACAGAAAGAGAGAGACAAAAGACACACACAGAAAGAAAGTCTCTCTCTATCTATGTGTGTGTGTGTGTGTCTTTCTCTATCTCTCTCTCTGTCTTTTCTTTCTTCTTTTCTTCATTCTTCAAAAACCAATCTGAAACAAAAATGAATAATTAATTAATAACAAAAATGAATACTTAATTAATAACAAAAATGAATAATTAATTAATAACTACACTATGTTCAAAGCAAGATATTACCAACTCCAAGTAAATTTAAGATAATGAGTGAGTAATAACATACAGGAATAATACTTAATTAATTAGTAGAAATATTAATGAAAAAAGGAACCACTTCTAATTGTCTCGGTGTGCTGTATGTGTGTATGTGTGTATGTCAATAACTCACATTAATTGGTAGTAGTAGTGGTAGTAGTAGTAGTGGTAGTAGTAGTGGTGGTAGTGGTAGTGGTAGTGGTGGTAGTGGTAGTGGTAGTAGAGAGAGAGAGAGAAAGAGAGAGAATACTTCTATAGGGCACAAATATCCACATACATACACAAATATCCACATACATACATACATACATACACAAATATCCACATACATACATACATACACAAATTCAAAATACATAGAGAAATATATACACACATACATACATACATATATATACAAATATTGTATGAATAATAATAATAATAATAATAATAATAATAATAATAATAATAATAATAATAATAACATTAATAATTACTAACCTGATAATATGTTTGTTTGTTTGTTCGTGTGTTCTCTCTTTAGTAAACAACAACAACAACTGCCTTCATCTGTAAATAAATAATAATATTAATAATAATAATAATAATAATAATAATATAAAAATATAGATAAAATTATACACACATACGTAACCTATTAAAATACACACAGACACACATACATACATGGTCATGAAAATTCTTTGAAAATACATACATATATATACATAAATTTAGTATACATAAAAACACACACATAGACTTTACAAAAATATACAGTACAGTATAACTCTTTCTTTTTCTCTCTCTATCTCTATTCTCTCTCACTCTATCTCACTTCTGTTTGTGTGTGTGTGTGCAAAATTTATCTCTCTTTCTCACCGTGTGTGTAAAAGTTTCACATACACACTCATTCTCTCACAATTTCACACTTTCTCACATTTATTAAAATATTACGTCAATTCAAGAAAGATATAATAATGTTCCCTATATACTCTCTCTATCTCTCTCTCTCTCTCTCACTCTCTATCTTCCTCTCTCTCTCTCTCTCTCTCTCTCTCTATCTTCCTCTCTCTCTCTCTATCTATCTATCTCTATCTCACTCTCTCTCTCTCACTCTCTCTCTATCTCTCTATCTCTATCTCTCTCACACATAAAATTATACACACACACAGATAAAATTATACACACATACACACACACACAAGAAATACACGCACATAATTAGTGTGTGTGTGTGTGTGTATGTTAGGTTATTATTATTATTATTAAATCTGTCGTTATCAACATACACATACATATAATAATAATAATAATAATAATAATAATAATACCAGTAATAATAATAATAATAATAATAATAAATAAATAATAATAATAATAATAATAATAATAAATAATTTAACTTTAACTTGAAAATGGAGCCTAATGGTTCACGGTATTTTAATAGTTCATGGAAATTGCATTTATTTAATTTTTTTCATGATATGCACTATTTCAAATTCACATAATTTAAACTCACATAAAAAGAGAGCAGAGTGTATGTAAAAAATATAATAAAAGATGAGACACACACACACACACACACACACTCTCTCTCTCTCTCTCTCTCTAACACACACACACACACACACTCTCTTTCTCTCTCTAACACACACACACACACACACACACTTTCTCTCTCTCTCTAACACACACACACACACACACACTCTCTCTCTCTCTCTCTAACACACACACACACACACAATCTCTCCCTCACACACACACACACACACATTACCGGGACCTAACCTGTGTGTGGCGGCTGTGTGTGGCGGCTGAGATACTCCATTGGCGGCTGTGTGACGGCTGAGATACTCCATTGGCGGCTGTGTGTGTAGATGGATGAAGCCGCCACACAACCATCAGCAGCCGACACAGCCATCTCCCTCTCATTATTCTAGAAGAGCAAAAATAATAATAATAATAATAATAATAATAATAATAATAATAATAATAATAACAACAATAATAATAATAATAGTAATAATAATAATATTATTATTATTATAACGATAATATTAATAATAGTGATGATAATAATAAATATTAATATTATATTAATATTTGTGGATATTACTAGGGTTAAACTTCTATCAAGATTTGTCACAATACTTTTTTTGGCAACTGTTATTTTATGTACTTTTGAACATGTGTGTGTGTGTGTGTGTGTGTGTGTGTGTGTGTGTGTGTGTGTGTGTGTGTGTGTGTGTGTGTGTGTGTGTGTGTGTGTGTGTGTGTGTGTGTGTGTGTGTGTGTGTGTGTGTGTGTGTGTGTGTGTGTGTGTGTGTGTGTGTGTGTGTGTGCTGTAAATATTATTAAATTATTTTTATTATAACATTTAATTACACTATAAAATAAAATATATTACATTGAGAGAGAGAGAGAGAGAGAGAGAGAGAGAGAGAGAGAGAGAGAGTTACCTTCTCACTCATACCACATCTCTCATACACACACACACACACTCAATACCAATTACCTTCTCCCTCATACCACATCTCTTATACATACACACATACATGATAATATTATTGGAGGGTTTTCCCTAATACTGTACAAAAATACATTATAATTAATAAATAATTGCAATTTCCACAAACTCTTAAAATAACATGAACCATTAGGCTCCATTTTCAAGTTAAAGTTAAATTATTTATTATGGAAATGTACAATTTATTTTATGCCTAAATTCACTTTAAGTTAAATAAAATATAACTAAGCCTAATATATAACTAAGCCTAATGTAACCAAAGCAAATTAAAGACCACCTTAATTATAAATCTGTAAGATAGGCAGGAAGTATTTAACTAAGTAATGTTATCTCTCTATCTCTCTCTTTAATAACCATAGTACATTAATTCAAACTGTGAATAAAAACCCCCACTCTTGTTGATGGAAATAATATATTAATACAAACAGTTTGTGTCAACACTGCCACCATCTTCAGTGCTCTAGTGAGAAGAAAGGAATGACAGATTGTACATAGGTATGAACTTATATACAGTTTGTGGAGGAGAAATATATATATATATATATATATATATATATATATATATATATATATATATGCATAAATCCACAAGGAAGGAAAACTAAACACGGAGTCCCAAGCGCTTTCGTGTAATTTACATCTTCAGGGGAAAGAACAGAATGTAAAAGATGAAGATGTGAATTACACGAAAGCGCTTGGGACTCCGTGTTTATTTTTCCTTCCTTGTGGATTTACGTATATTCCTGAATCACTCACGTGCCACCAAGTGATTTATTTGCATATATATATATATACTGAAGATGGTGGTGGTGGTGTTGACACAAACTGTTTGTATTAATATATTATTTCCATCAACAAGAGTGGGGGGGGTTTTATTCACAGTTTATTAGGCACACACACACACACACTCTCTCTCTCTCTCTTTCTCTCTCTCTCTCTTTCTTTCTCTCTCTCTCTCTATACAACTCTCTCTTTCTCTCTTTCTTTCTCTCTCTCTCTATATACAACTCTCTCTGTCTCTTTCTTTCTCTCTCTCTCTCTCTCTTTTTTTCTCTCTCTCTTTTTAATAACCATACCACATTAATTCAACCTCAGGTCCTTACTCTATATACAACTCTCTCTCTCTCTCTTTCTTTCTCTCTCTTTCTTTTAAACTCACTGTATATACCCTGGTAACCCCTGCCATCACACACCTGCTCCCAAAAGTCCCGGCACACCAACACACACACACACACACACACCTGCAATGTAAATAAATATTAACACTGTATATTAAACCATATATTATTATTAAATAAATTGTAATTATTGGAAATTAAAAGTTAATTGTAGAAACAGAGAGATATAAATTTAAATTGTAAATAGAAATTATAAGGGAATATAAGTATTTGTATATAATATTTAATTAAGGGGGTGTGGAAATTAGGGGACAGGCTTGGGGGGGTTTGGGGGGTGCGGGAATAGGGGGACAGGCTTGGGGGGGTTTGGGGGGTGCGGGAATAAGGGGACAGGCTTGGGGGGGGTTGGGGGGGTGCGGGAATAGGGTTACAGGCTTTTTACCCACCCCAAGCCTGTCCCACTACTTCCCGCACCCCCCCAGTCCCCCCCCAAGCCTGTCCCCTATTCCCATACCCCCTTATTTAAATCCATGGTTAGATCACTTATGTTGTATGTTACTGAGGTCTGTGTATATTATTGTATTAGATAATTACAACAATTACATATAACATTCATAAAATATACACTATGTATATGTTCATACATACACTCTCCTCTCTTTTTATGTGAGTTTAAATTATGTGAATTTGAAATAGTGCGTATCATGAAAAAAAATTAAATAAATGCAATTTCCATGAACTCTTAAAATACCGTGAACCATTAGGCTCCATTTTCAAGTTAAAGTACCATTATTTATTATGGAAATGTATAATTTACTTTATGCCTAAATTCACTTTATGTGACACAACCCTTCACCAACCTATAATGTAATAAAAAAACACCACAGTGTACAACAAATCATATTTGAGAGGTGACAAAGTCTGTCTAACAACTGCTAATTCTAAGTGTAAATAAAGACATTTCTACATGTCAACAAATGAAGTGAAGTAGTGTAGTGTAATCTATCACTAACTAACTAACAACAACAACAACAACAACAACAACCTGGACAAATATAACAATCAATCCTTTTCACCTTCAGTTATACGTAGCTTTATATTTCATTGTGGGGCGGGTTTTTGTGTTTTGTTTTAATTAATTGGGCCGTAGTGTCAATCAAGAGGCATGCAAATATACACACACACACACACACACACACACACACACACACATACACACACACACATCTTGAAAACATAGCAGAATGAAGTACAAATAATTACAATATGACCTACTTAAATCCACCATATCATGGGGATGATGGTGGTGGTGGTAGTAGTGGTAGTAGTGGTAGTGGTAGTAGTGGTGGTAGTGGTAGTAGTGGTAGTGGTAGTGGTGGTGGTAGTGGTAGTAGTAGTAGTGGTAGTAGTGGTGGTGGTAGTAGTGGTAGTAGTGGTAGTGGTAGTAGTAGTGGTAGTGGTAGTGGTGGTGGTAGTGGTAGTAGTGGTAGTAGTGGTAGTAGTGGTAGTAGTGGTAGTGGTAGTGGTAGTGGTAGTGGTAGTGGTGGTGGTAGTGGTAGTAGTAGTGGTAGTGGAGAGTATAGGAACGGGTATCAAGTATAGGCTGGGCACATCTGGAATAATAAAATAATAATTCACTATTGAATACATGTACAGTACAGGGGAAGAACAGGGAAGAAAGGGCATGCAAAATACATACATATATACATACATACACACATACACATCTATATAAACTCTGCTCTCTTTTTATGTGAGTTTAAATGATGTGAATTTGAAATAGTGTGTATCATGAAAAAAATTAAATGAATGCAATTTCCATGAACTGTTAAAATAACATGAATCATTAGGCTCTATTTTCAAGTTAAAGTTAAATTATTTATTATGGAAATGTACAATTTACTTTATGCTAAATTCACTTTATGCGACACAACCCTTCAGGAACCTAACCTGTAATACTCTCCTCGTTTTGTTTTGTAATCTGTACACATAAATACATACATTAATACAAGGATACATAGATGGATACATAGACAATTTTATGGGCTATTAGATGGTACAAACGGAAAATGGATACATAGAAGGACAGCAGAGTAATTACAAGAATTAAAAAAAAAAAAAAAAAAAGCAGAATGTATGACAAATTTATACAAATAAACCTCCATGAAGACGAATAAAAATTTTGCTTATCAGATCATCACCTAATCTGTAAAAAGAAACCATTATTATTATTCATTCAAGTGCAGATTATTACTTACACATACATACATACATATACACACACGTACAGTACATACTTATATACACACGTACATACAAATACATACACACGTACATAGGTATACATACACACGTACATACAAATACATACACACATATACATATACATACACACGTATATAGATATACATACACACGTACATACAAATACATACACACGTATACATATACATACACAAGTATATATACATATACATACACACGTACATAGATATACATACACACGTACATAGGTATACATACACACATACATACATATATACACACGTACATACATATACATACACACGTACATAGATATACATACACACGTACATACAAATACATACACACGTACACACGTATATAGATATACATACACACGTATATACTGTACGTATATATACACACATACATACATATACATACACACGTACACATTCACATATTACACTCGTATTGAAACTTATACACATACTCATACACACATAAGTATACAAGAAAGTTAAAGAATGAAAATGAAAAAGCCAAATAATAAACTCTATACCGTAATATAAGTTATTATATAATATAAATATAAATATAAAGTTAATATAAATAAAAGTTAGGGAATATATTAAGAAACTAAAGGAAGATGAAAGGAGAAAAGAAAAATTAATAGAAATATAAACTCTCCTCTCTTTTTATGTGAGTTTAAATTATGTGAATTTGAAATAGTGTGTATCATGAAAAAAATTAAATAAATGCAATTTACACGAACTCTTAAAATAACGTGAACCATTAGGCTCCATTTTCAAGTTAAAGTTAAATTATTTATTATGGAAATGTACAATTTACTTTATGCTAAATTCACTTTATGTGACACAACCCTTCACCAACCTATAATGTAATAAAAAAACACCACAGTGTATATATATAATGACAGAATAGAATGTTGTTGTATTATCTCACCAGTTTGATGTCATCTAGTTTCAGTATTATTAAGAGCACGTACATACATATACATACACACGTACATAGGTATACATACACACGTACATACATATATACACACGTACATGAGGCTGTGAAATTGAGGGGGGTAGAGTTGAGGTCTATATGAGGCTGTGAAATTGAGGGGGGTAGAGTTGAGGTCTATATGAGGCTGTGAAATTGAGGGGGGTAGAGTTGAGGTCTATATGAGGCTGTGAAATTGAGGGGGTAGAGTTGAGGTCTATATGAGGCTGTGAAATTGAGGGGGGTAGAGTTGAGGTCTATATGAGGCTGTGAAATTGAGGGGGGTAGAGTTGAGGTCTATATGAGGCTGTGAAATTGAGGGGGGTAGAGTTGAGGTCTATATGAGGCTGTGAAATTGAGGGGGTAGAGTTGAGGTCTATATGAGGCTGTGAAATTGAAGGGGGTAGAGTTGAGGTCTATATGAGGCTGTGAAATTGAGGGGGGTAGAGTTGAGGTCTATATGAGGCTGTGAAATTGAGGGGGGTAGAGTTGAGGTCTATATGAGGCTGTGAAATTGAGGGGGGTAGAGTTGAGGTCTATATGAGGCTGTGAAATTGAGGGGGGTAGAGTTGAGGTCTATATGAGGCTGTGAAATTGAGGGGGGTAGAGTTGAGGTCTATATGAGGCTGTGAAATGGAAGGGGGTAGAGTTGAGGTCTATATGAGGCTGTGAAATTGAGGGGGGTAGAGTTGAGGTCTATATGAGGCTGTGAAATTGAGGGGGGTAGAGTTGAGGTCTATATGAGGCTGTGAAATGGAAGGGGGTAGAGTTGAGGTCTATATGAGGCTGTGAAATTGAGGGGGGTAGAGTTGAGGTCTATATGAGGCTGTGAAATTGAGGGGGGTAGAGTTGAGGTCTATATGAGGCTGTGAAATGGAAGGGGGTAGAGTTGAGGTCTATATGAGGCTGTGAAATTGAGGGGGTAGAGTTGAGGTCTATATGAGGCTGTGAAATTGAGGGGGGTAGAGTTGAGGTCTATATGAGGCTGTGAAATTGAGGGGGGTAGAGTTGAGGTCTATATGAGGCTGTGAAATTGAGGGGGGTAGAGTTGAGGTCTATATGAGGCTGTGAAATGGAAGGGGGTAGAGTTGAGGTCTATTTGAGGCTGTGAAATTGAGGGGGGTTGGGTGTGTAAAATTGAGGGGCCGTCTTGAGAGGACTGAGTTGAAGGGGCCATTTAGGGAGCTACTCACGTATCACAATATGGTTAGGGGTCCGGGCCACTACAGGTTAGGGGTCCGGGCCACTTCAGGTTAGGGGTCCGGGCCACTTCAGGTTAGGGGTCCGGGCCACTTCAGGTTAGGGGCCCGGGCCACTTCAGGTTAGGGGTCCGGGCCACTTCAGGTTAGGGGTCCGGGCCACTTCAGGTTAGGGGTCCGGGCCACTACAGGTTAGGGGTCCGGGCCACTACAGGTTAGGGGTCCGGGCCACTACAGGTTAGGGGTCCGGGCCACTTCAGGTTAGGGGTCCGGGCCACTTCAGGTTAGGGGTCCGGGCCACTTCAGGTTAGGGGTCCGGGCCACTTCAGGTTAGGGGTCCGGGCCACTTCAGGTTAGGGGTCCGGGCCACTTCAGGTTAGGGGTCCGGGCCACTTCAGGTTAGGGGTCCGGGCCACTTCAGGTTAGGGGTCCGGGCCACTTCAGGTTAGGGGTCCGGGCCACTTCAGGTTAGGGGTCCGGGCCACTTCAGGTTAGGGGTCCGGGCCACTTCAGGTTAGGGGTCCGGGCCACTTCAGGTTAGGGGTCCGGGCCACTTCAGGTTAGGGGTCCGGGCCACTTCAGGTTAGGGGTCCGGGCCACTTCAGGTTAGGGGTCCGGGCCACTTCAGGTTAGGGGTCCGGGCCACTTCAGGTTAGGGGTCCGGGCCACTTCAGGTTAGGGGTCACATATCAGGTTCAAGGTTGTAATAGTGGGTTGGGTTGGGTTGGTCATTGTTGTCATACTCTCCTCGTTTTGTTTTGTAATCTGTACACATAAATACATACATTAATACAAGGATACATAGATGGATACATAGACAATTTTATGGGCTATTAGATGGTACAAACGGAAAATGGATACATAGAAGGACAGCAGAGTAATTACAAGAATTAAAAAAAAAAATAGCCAAACTTGTGAAGGTTGTTGTAAGGTTAGGTCCAGGTAGTCACACTAAATCCTTCTAGGAAATAAATGTTTGGTTTGTTAGCTCCCCAACCAACCACAATGTTAAGGCTTCATTATTTTAGGCTTGATTTAATAATAATAATAATAATAATAATGATCACTGTATAGATTAATAATAATAATAATAATAATAATAATAATAATAATAATAATAATCACTGTATAGATTACTCAACAAATTCATTAAATAATTCACCCATAAGGCATTTAATAATAATAATAATAATAATAATAATAATAATAATAATAATAATAATCACTGTATAGATTACTTAACAAATTCATTAAATAATTCACCCATAAGGCATTTACACGACAAACATTCTTTCGTTTGTGTGCTTAACAAACCAAAACAAACCCATGTGGCATCGACTGGACACACACACACACACACACAATAACACGTGACACACACACACACACACACACACAATAACACGTGACGATGGTGAAAATTCTACCTTTCGTTCGGCACATATTTATTTATTCACTATTATATAAGTAAGTTCTTTAGTGATTTTATTTATTCTCCCTTATTAATTAATTATAATATTAATAAGTATAGGCCTACCTACCTACAGAGTACATTATATAATATTATATACCAATAAATTTGAGTAGGTACAATAATACTTACGAATTGAATGATCATTTTATCGTTCCTCAATGTATATAAAAATTATCACCAGATTCCTTCTCACCCTAATAACCAATTTATTAAACATTATCCTATTTTCTGCCGTTATAATTATCACACGTTTTCTAAAATTATCTCATTATCTCACGCATGCTATCGTATATCGCACCGAGGGCCAAATTATCGTATTTTGCTCTAATTATCTCACATCTGGCAACGCTGAGTCATCATGCCGCCTCCATAATACCTCCATGTAATTTAAATAAGTTGACGACAATTTATTTTTTATATATCGATTTTATCGCCTATATTATTATTCCCACACTACCCACAATGTGATATAACGATAGATATATAAATAAACTATAATCTCAGAATAATATAGGCTTACCTGAGCTTATAATTAAATAATAATAATATAAATTCTTACGAGATTAATCCTAAAATTTCACACGGACGAAAAAAAAAAATAGCTTATCTATCTATTTTCTGCTATATTATTATTTGCTTGGTTCCCAAAGGGTGATATAGCGATAGATATATATATAGACCTTGATATAAACTATACCTCATAGCTGTATAGACTTACCTGAGCTTCTAATATTTAAATTAGTACGATATTTAGTGAAGGTAGGAGAAGGGTTATACACACAGACGCCATATTTAGTGAAGGTAGGAGAAGGGTTAAACACACAGACGCCATATTTAGTGAAGGTAGGAGAAGGGTTATACACACAGACGCCATATTTAGTGAAGGTAGGAGAAGGGTTAAACACACAGACGCCATATTTAGTGAAGGTAGGAGAAGGGTTATACACACAGACGCCATATTTAAAGTGGGTCCAAAATGGCCTTGGTTATCTATTTATTTTCTCGTCTATTTGTTATCTATCAGTGGCCACGGTGGGTCACGTGGCCAGATTAATCTATTAAAAATTTACAGTGATGGTAATGGTAAATAATTTACAGTGATGGTAATGGTAAATAATTTACAGTGATGGTAATGGTAAATAATTTACAGTGATGGTAATGGTAAAAAATTTACAGTGATGGTAATGGTAAAAATTTTACAGTGATGGTAATGGTAAAAAATTTACAGTGATGGTAATGGTAAAAATTTTACAGTGATGGTGTAACACCCCCATTTTATTATGTATGTTATTTAGGATGTTTTTTTTTAATTAATGTATAATTACTAGCTTCACTCTCCATAAATACCAGCATTTCTTTCTGGTAACTTACTTAGAAAATTAGTTGAGTGAGGGATGGAGTCCCAATAAAAGGACGAGATATTTTCGTTGGCGGAACAATATTTGTAACCAATATTAGGAATAATTGTATGCTATGTGGCTGAGGAAGAGATAATGGGTTGGAGTATTAAGGGATGTTAAATAATCATTAGTGTAACTAAAGGAATGTATCAGGGAGGAAGGAATACTTAATATAATAGAAAAATGTAGCAGGAGGAACTAGTTTGTGTCCGTGTAGAAGCTGGGACTGGGGGAAAGGCGAGGTGAGAATGAATTGGGGCAAGGATCCACAGTCAGTCTCTCTTCGTCTTCCACTGGGAACAGGTAACTACTAAAACAGCTGCTACAAAGTGACTTCAAGTGTTAATATTGAGGTAAATATTTATTATACATTTGATAGTGATTATTAATGGAGTCTCTCTTCGTCTTCCACTGGGAACAGCCATATAGCACATTCCGGCAAGGCATAATAATAATACTGGTGTACCCAATGATAATATTTAGAATTCTGGCATAATTTGAAAATTTAGAAAAGTAGAGTATCACAATTGTTTCGGCCATAGTTTTTTTTTATAACTATTGTATGTATATGTGGATGTATTTTTTTTTTCTTATTGATGGGGGGGAGTAAGTAAATTGTTTTTTTTTATTATTATCTGTTTGTTTAGTGCTGTTCCCTAGCGAAACTCGGAATTATTCCAGTTCTAGGGACAGCGGGAGTAGGATTCAGGGAGGGGGGATTGAAGGTTAGGGAGTATATATATACATTTTTGTTTATGAAAATGAATGTTAATAAATTAAATAATAAGTAGTTGAGTTTTCCGTTACCGTATACATACTAATAGACTGTGTCCATACTTAGACATTTTTTGACTTGATTTAAGACATTGATCGAACCCCCGTTAGAGTAATTCTGGGTTGCTTACACACGTGCCTGGGGTTCAGGCTACGTTACCCACCCAGTGTGTGATAGCTTGGTTCCTGTGGTCAACCTGTGGTCTGGTGGTGGCAGCGTTACTGACGAGGAACTGGACTTGCCTTTGTAGGATTTTTTTTTCTTTGGTATTCGCAAGGCAAGTTCAGTCCTCAGTCCTTTTTTTCCCAGACCGGGTTGATCCAGTATAAGGATAGAGTATCATACACTGGTGTGTCATTTTTTTATTGTAAAAGGCCGTGTTTTTTTTATCCTCCTCCAGTAGAGTAAGGGGGATAAAAATAGCGACGTTACAATGGTAATGGTAAATTTGGTTGGGAAGCTTACAAACCAATTCAACCCTAAAATAATGAAGCCTTACAAGTGTGGCTGGTTGGTTGGGAAGCTTACAAACCAATACCACTGTGGAATCAACTCCAAAAAAAATACCTACGTTAAGTTAAAACCAGACACCATCATTATTTCCATATTTACCCCGTTATTTTATATACAAACTATATAATTATGCATATATATAATACTTCAATAACTACTATAAATATTCAATGCAAAATATGTGTCTTACCGGCTTTAGTTTGGTCATTTATTTGTTATTAATTCAGTTATTCTTCCTTCCTTCCTCTCAGGTTGTGTTTGTTTACATTGTGTCAGTGTTGCCAGATCCGCTTCAACACATTGTCACTGTTGCCAGGTCCGCTTAAAAAAATTTCCCTACGTTAAATAATAGAACATTTCTTAAGTACTGCAATGTATGGCATTAGAAAATATTTAGGAAAAGATATAATAGTATAGAAGGAATGATAATAAGTGTTATTCTCTTAGCAATGAAAAAAAAAAAACATTATAAAAACTAAGGACTACATTGAAAATATTTGGGTAGAAATTTCCCTGTCTACTCTTGAACAATCTTTAAATATTTTTTTCCCCTGTGTTGACTTTATAAAATTGTCTAAAAAAAGATAAATTTCCCTGCAGCTGGCAACACTGTATCGACCGTCGTTGAGTTTGTGTCCACTATTCCTCGATATGGGAAAATATATATGCCACACTTTTTTTCATTTTTAGGAAAATAGATACAGTATTAAATGTAATCTTTGCCTCTCTATAGGGTTACATCATATGTATAATTATATAGTTAGCACATGTTAATATATACATCAAGTATTGTTTCATATTAAAGTTTATAATAGCAGGTTTACATATTGAAAAATTTGCTTTTGTTGTGCGTTTCATTCTACGAAAAGTTCGTCTTAGATTTACACTCAAGGGACCTTATGTTGTAGTCAGATAATTGGAGATAAATGAGTCCTTCAAATATTGCCACGAAACAACACCTATATAGAAGGAACTTGTTACGTGGCATGGTCAGGAGGAATCAGAAGCCTCCAATTTTCACGCACGATACAGCTGCCAGATAGGCCACTGGATTCTGGCAGCTAGGGTCCTTTTAACTTAGCTTAGAATTATACTAAAATCCTTTGTGAAATACTCTTTAGATTTTGCTAAGCTAATAAGTGTAAGCAGGCAAAGTTACGAGTATTCACAGTCTCAGAGAATAAAGTCAGTCCCCGTGAGCAAAGGATATGCAGTATAGTGTTATGTAAGCCTAATTTACCATTATTCTTGCTTGGTATTGTCATTGTGTATGTATTGCTCGTAGCCTAATATTATTGTCACGAAGCTAAAAACATCTACACAACAGCCATGGAGGCGCCAGGCCCAGTTTTAGCCAATTTTGCAGCCTCCCCCACCCCCCGTCCCCTCCGATAGTGGTGAGTGAGTTTAGGATCACAGGAAGTTAGCCTACGTGGTGGTGGTACAGCCGGCAGCATAAATTCGCGTCCATCTCGTGTACTTAATATTGCTAATATGACCAGATAGTTGCAATTTAACCCAGTTTCTATCCTAACAACATGTTTAATTTATAATATGTGATGTATATCTGTCATCTCTGTATTCAAATTGTGTTACAGCATCATTTTAGTTCATACATACGTAGGTGGAAATGAAGCGAACTTATGCTGCCGACTGTACTTTTGCGTCGGCATTATAAGTGTTTTACCATATGTGAACTATATCTGTCATCTCCGCATTAAAACTGTACAAGAACATCACTATAGCTACTACATAAATTATACGTAGGTGGAAATGAAGTGAACTTATGCTGCCGACTGATGGAAGAAATTATTTTTACGTGATGTGATGTGTTGTGTGAATTAACCAACAGCCTGTAATTCAGCAGAGTATAGGCTAACCACCCGGACATCCGTACACACTCTCTCTCATAGTCTCTCTCTCTCTACTCTCACTCACTCACTCACTCCATTTACCGGGAAGGAAGGAAGTTGTCTGTGTGTGTGTGTGTGTGTGTGTATGTGTTGTTGTGTGTGTGTTGTGAGTTGTGAGGCTGACCCAACACCAACTCTCTCTCTCTCTCTCACTTCATTTACCGGGAAGGAAGGAAGTTGTCTGTGTGTGTGTGTGTGTGTGTGTTGTGAGGCAGACCCAACACCCTCTCTCTCTCTCACCCACCCCAAGCCTGTCCCCCTACTCCCGCACCCCCCAACCCCAAACCTGTCCCCCAATTCTCACACACCCTTAATGTGATAAGGGAAAGACAAATGAACTGGATTGGTCGTGTGTTGAAGGGAGAAGGTTTACTGAGAGAGGTAATGGAAGGCAGATACCAACAAGGGAAAAGAAAGAGCTATATAGAGGAAGGAGGAGGAGGAAAGTAATGCTGGATGATCTTAATAACACCCGTAGTTTAAAAAAAATTGAGGGCCCTTACTGGAGCTCTATGAACCCTCCAAATAATCCAGGCCACAGAACGCTTCAGTGTTTCGAATAGGGAATCTGTTGCCTGGAGTAGTTTGTAGAATTCATAGAGCTCCAGTAAGGGCCCTCATTTTTTTTTTTTTTTTTTAAACTACGGGCGTTAGAGGAAACAAAAGTTATATGAAGCTAAAAAGGTTAGTTCAAGATAGAGGGAGATGGAGAAGGTATGAGCCATGAACGAACACTTGATGATGATGATGATGATGATGTATTTAGTTATAGTGATGCTGTAATACAATTTTAATACAGAGATGACAGATATAGTTCTCATATGGTAAATTACGTATGTATGTATGTATGTATGTATGTATGTATGTATGTAGGATATGTATGTATGTATTAGCTATAGTGATGTTCTATAGTACAATTTTAATACAGACATGACAGATACAGTTATCATATGGTAAATTACGTATGTATGTATGTGTGTATATATGTATGTATGTATCTATGTATGTATATATGTATGTATTAGTTATAGTGATACAGAGATGACAGATATAGTTCACATATGGTAAATTACGTATGTATGTATGTATGTATGTATGTATGTATGTATGTATATATGTATGTATTAGGTATAGTGATACAGAGATGACAGATATAGTTATCATATGGTAAATTACGTTGTATGTTGTTGGAATACAAACTAATACATTATATACGTAGGTGGAAATGAAGGCAACTTATGCCGCCGACTGACTGTACATACAATGAGTTGGACAAAGTTGTTCTAATCTCCTTCTGAATAAACTTCCACAGTCTCTTATATATAACTTAAGTCTCCTTCCTTATATTTCATTCACTGTTATAAGTTTTCTCCTTCCTTCCTTCCTTCCTTCCTTCCTTTCTTTCTTTCTTTCTTTCTTTCTTCCCTGCCATAAGTTTTTTCCCACCTCCTTCCTTCCTTCCTTCCTTCCTTCCTTCCCTCCTTCCCTCCTTCCTTCCTTCCTTCCTTCCTTCCTTCCTTCCTTCCTTCCTTCCTACCTCCTTCCTTCCTTCCTCCCTTCCTTCCTTCCTTCCCTGTCATAAGTTTTCTCCTCCCTTCCTTCCTTCCTTCCTTCCTTCCTTCCCTGCCATAAGTTTTTTCCTACCTCCTTCCTTCCTTCCTTCTTTCCTTCCTTCCTTTCTTCCTTCCTTCCTTCCTTTCTTCCCTGCCATAAGTTTTTTCCTACCTCCTCCCTTCCTTCCTTCCTTCCTTCCTTCCTGCATTAGAGGATTATAAAGGATTGAGTAGTAGAGCGTTGTTGATGTATCTGGCTGGTATGTACAGTTGTGGTCAATAATAATAATAATAATCATCCATATAGGGGAGTAACTCACGTAAGAGTTTGACAGCTTCCCTCTGTTCCTTAGATGATAAACTTTCCAATAAATAGGTTAACTACCATCTTTTAATTTAATACAAGCAGCTACACACTACTTAAAACAATAACACACACACACAAACACACACACACGCGTTAACTACCATCTTTTAATTTAATACAAGCAGCTACACACTACTTAAAACAATAACATCATAATTATGTGAACGTGAAAACATTAGACAGTAAATTGTTAAAGTTACCAATATGTGGATGATTATTATTGACCACCACTGTACAGTTGGCTCCAAAAATTTCGAGACACTACCTGCTAGACTCAAGCAGGTATTATTATTATTATTATTATTATTATTATTATTGTTATTATTATTATTATTGTTATTATTGTTATTATTGTTATTATTGTTATTATTATTATTGTTATTATTATTATTATTATTATTATTATTATTATTATTATTTTTATTATTATTATTATTATTATTATTATTATTATTATTATTGTTGTTGTTGTTGTTACTGTTGTTGTTGTTGTTATTATTGTTGTTGTTATTATTATTATTATTATTATTATTATTATTATTATTGTTATTATTATTATTATTATTATTATTAGTATTATATTTATATATTTATTTGTTTATTAATTCTCTCTTTGTATATTTAATATAAATATATATTTTTGCTGTTTCATATTTTTGCAAAGTTATTACGTTATATACAAGTATAATAATCATATACCCGACATGTGCAACAACAGCAAAACAACAACAACAACAACAACAACAACACACACACACACACACACACACACACACACACACACACACACACACACACACACACACACACACACACACACGTTTGAATTGGAAAGTAAAAAAATGTGTGTTTTATGGGTCAGAACAGAACAGGCCAATTAAAAACTTTTGAAGATAGAACGCGATGTTGGCGACTTTTGGCCCAATAAATATTATGTACAGTAACCCAACCTTTAGTTTGATATTTACGTGATGGAACCTCTAATGATAAATATTATGTATGTATGTACAGTCGTGGTCAATAATAATCATCCACATATGGGTATCTCAAACAATTTAATGTCTAATGTTTTCACGTTCACAATTATGATGTTATTGTTTTAAGTAGTGTGTGTGTGTGTGTGTGTGTTATTGTTTTAAGTAGTGTGTAGCTGCTTGTAGTAAATTAAAAGATGGTAGTTAACGTGTATGTGTGTGTGTGTGTATGTTATTGTTTTAAGTAGTGTGTAGCTGCTTGTATGAAATTAACTTATTTATTGGAAAGTTTATCATCTAAGGAACAGAGGGAAGCTGTCAAACTCTTACGTGAGTTACTCAGCCTCTATAGGTGTACTGGGTTGGGGGGGAAATGAGCAATACCAGGCGATTCAAAGCTTTCTGCTCCTCACACTCTGGTCAGAAATTATGTATCACGAGTGTATAGTTGACTAACCATCCTTTGTTGTATATTGTAGTTGTTGGAACCACAGGTGCTTCATTAATTAATAATAATTAATAATATGTATGGCTGGCAGAGGGAACCAACTTATGTGCACCACAGTACAATTGCATGCACTATAGTCTGTTCAAAATTTGTGTTCCACTAGCCTCTATCTATCTAGCTATTTCTATCTGTCTATCTATCGCTATTTCTATCTGTATATATATATATATATATATATATATATATATATATATATATATATATA